>JAOWBR010033090.1:0-16058 GCA_028571145.1 Dionaea muscipula
GAATATCATTGGCACGAAGTGGGTTTATCGTCTTAAACTTGATGCCCAAGGCAACGTTGACAGATACAAAGCACGTTTGGTCGCCAAAGGCACAACGGCCTGACTATGATTTTGAGGAAACTTTCAGTCCGGTGGTGAAACATGGCACGGTGCGTCTAGTTCTTTCTCTTGCTGTCTGCCTCAATTGGCCGCTTCATCAGTTGGATGTTACCAATGCCTTCTTGCATGGGGAACTGTAAGAAACTATCTACATCCAGCAACCTGTTGGTTTTATTGATCCTGCCAAGCCCAATTATATTTGTCGGCTACATAAGGTTCTCTATGGTCTTAAACAAGCCCCACATGCCTGGTTTCAAAAATTTACCAATTGGTTCTGACTTCTGAGAGAAGTAACTACTAACTAAGAATCTTATATTGTGTATATATGATTTACAAACTCCTCACGTCACATGGAAATAATTGGCCATGTGAGACAATCTCAACACGCAATTTATCATGTCATCTCGTTTGCTTCTTTTGCTTAATCCTTTTTGTGCAAAATTAAACTCGTGTTGAACTCATTGATCATTATTTAACTTGAGTTTAAATTATGAGTCAAACTCAAGGTTTGAACCGAGTATTAAGCATTTTGAATCAAATCCCAACACAATGCCGACATCCGCCACATAAGTGAGAGGACTATTTGGACTATAAATATCATTCCCTCCAAGGGAAAAGATACATATTAAATTTTTAACTTCAACTCTCATTTATGAAGTTCAATTTTTATCGCTACCGCCTGACCGACTTAGACTCAGAGAGATAACCCTGAGTCCTAAGACAACCCTCGGGACTTTCTGACAGTTTATTATATTAATTATGTGAGTAGATCACACTACAAGACATTGGCTGTGTAATGATCTATTAGCAGAATCCAAATCTAGTTTTGAATAATTCAACTCAATTTACCACCCTAATTTAAAGCCAAATATATGAGAAACAATATGAGTGGATCCAAAATAACAAGTGTGTATATACAATATATAAAAAATGTATATGTATGTATAACAAGTAAATCACATTCAATACTCAACTACATCATGGGCACTCATAATTCCTTAACAAATAAAATTGTAACGTAACAATGGAAAATCATCCACAAATAATAAATCTATATCGAGCACTTGAAAATGCAATAAATTTGTACCTTGGGATCTTTATTTTTCAGTTACCCCATAGGTCGTAAAATTGATCTTGCAACTAGGAATTAATTTCAGTTACCATTGTTCTGTTCACACAATCTGCATAGCTCAGACATGACTATAACCAGCAAGAACACAAGAGGAGCAGTGAGCTAGGCATGCCTGTAGAAAGAATCCTCTCCGTGAACCCAGGAGTAAGATGGTAATCCTCACGACGACTGTTTGATGGAGATCGTCCAAAGAAGATCAGAATCGGATTCCACAGTTACAGTTTCTCCCACTACTATGTTAGATGTGCTGACTAATCCCCCAAATTTCATTTCCGTGTCAACTGAAATATAGAAGGTAACAGAGAGTTGTTATGACATAAATCGATGGTTCATCGTGGCAAGTGCCAAGATTAATCAAAGCAGCAACTTAAACACTAGCGAAAACCCAAATCCTTCAACTCTAGAAGATCTCTTTTGTTCTAAGTGTTAATTGTGAGAAACTACAGAAATAAACTATGCTTAGGGTCAAGGACCGACGACCCATTATTATCCCACCTAGTACCAGTGGCCACCTTTTGGTTGAGGGCACAAGCTCTTATAAGCTTTCTTCAAACTCACGCCATTATCCCTACAAACCCCCATGTTTCTTTCATGGCTTCAAGAAGAGGCTAAATCAAATCTCAGATAAATCTCTTATAAAGGAACTCTAAGATATTCCACGAGGATTTGCCCAAGGGAAGCCCACATCACTAGCCAGTGCATCCCGATAAATCACCAAAAAATATAGGTGACTTTAAACAGTTTAGCCTTAAATCCGCTCATCTCATGAAAAACATCCAGCACCGTTAAAAAAAAAAAAAACATCGGCAATACATAATGAATGAGGAGACTCCGCACTCAAGGTGGAAATGAAAAGTAGGTAAAATCACCCATGGGAAGCACAAAACGATGGAAAGGTGTAGGTTCCCCTAGTCTAATTCCTCTCTGCCCTTAACGAAGCCGTAAATCACCATTGATGGATGACAAGAGAGTTAGGGGAAGAGGCACACTTCATAGTAGTCCTGAATTTCACAGGAAGCTCTAAGGCTGAATTTATCATTGGCAAATATATGTGGTTTCACATTATGGTTAAACACCTTGATTTGGGTGTTAAAAATTACCAAATTATTGATCCTTTTGATCATAATAAGATGCAAGATGCTTCAGTTCTGGGTAGATCACTTCACCACATACAAAAAGTTTTCATCTCGAACATATGACAAAAATCTAAGAACCTCTTTGGTTTGGACAGTTTTCTGTTTTCTGTGTTTTTTGTTTTGCAGAAAACAGAAAATATGTGGTTTGAATTTTCTGTTTTCTATTTTCTCAAAAGAGAAAATAACTTTCAGTTTAAAATCTTCAAAATACAGAAAACGAAGAAAAGTTGTTTTCTGTGTTTTCAACAGAAATTCTCAACACCCCTAAAAAAGAAAAACTGAAAACTAAAGACAGACAAACCAAACAGCACCTTAAACTTTTGATTCCAATAATCTCTATGAGTCCCCTCTTCTCTCCAACTAAAAGAAGCCTAGGTATTTCAAACAATAAATGTAGTAATCCACTTACTGAGATTCCACTGGAGCCCCGTGGTTGTAGAGTGACCAGATGGCATCCCTATAGGTACGAGTCCACAATGTGGACCAACAATGGAAGGCTGAATATGGATCTCATGATGATGACTTCTTGGGAGAAGATGAATTAGGCAATCATCAGAAAGAAGGATAATACGAATGGAGGAGAAACGGTATATAACATTGATGTTTCCAGCCTCATGGTCAAACCGGCCACCAAGTGCTCCTGTAACAAGAATGCATAGCTGCAATAAGGACAATAAGGTGAATGATCCGCCTAAAGCACAACAAGAAAGACTGAAAAAAGAAAATATGAAGCCAATAATCTTCTCTGAATGAATGCTTCACTCCGAACAGAGGGACCTACAAAATTCACATTGTATGAAATAAGGGCATCCATTTTCCTCACTTCCCCTCCCATGAAATCTGACGGGGAAATCGATTCATGGCTACCATTTCTAACATGCAACTTGCCTGATCAGGGTGTAATATGGGACTTCTAATCTCTGGCTGATGAACTATTAAGACAACAGAAAGATAGACGCATATTCTATATATCTTACATCTGACTGCTCTGATTGCCTTGCAAGATCATTGATGTATAACACACACTTGTGGAGGTCTGTGGTATCCTGGTCATGAGATTGATCGATAACCTTACATCCCTGCAATAGAAAAGGTTTCAGATATGAATAAAATGAAAACAAGAATTTCTGAAAAGTGCTAGCAATACGAACATAGTCTGTGTCTATCTTCACACAAAATGTACCATGTAGCAGTTCATCAAAATCACTCCTCGAATCCCAATTGCAAAAGTTAACAGTTCATTGTACGAATGCCACTCTACGCCAATGATCGTATCAACAATTACTGCCAACTTTGTTTGGACATAAAACACAAAAAGGATTGTGACAATTTAGCAAGAACTTTGCCGCAATCTCCACACAGAAAAATCCCTTGCCCCTAGAACAAATTGTCCACAACGTTGTGCAGTCCTTGTCAGCAAAAGGAGAATTAGAATTTGCCAACTTAAAATAACTTTACCAAAATATTCATGCACTCTTCCACATCACATTCCATGGATGACTCTGCCAAGAAACCGACTAACTAAAGATAAGGGATAGCAGAATTTTTGAAACAACAGAACTCTTTTCAATCAGAACCCTAACAGGTGTCACTCAGATAGGCATTGTGTCAATGCAATCCAAACAACGTACCTGTACTCCTGTTACCCTACAGGCCAACAACAAAATGCATGGTCAAGATGTTCCAGCAACAGCTGACTGTTATATTCTACCACAAGGCATCACTCAGGAAGTCATGGAATGGGAAAGTGGGGAGAGTGCAGTGATGTTTCTAAAGACATGGTGCTGAAGATATAATAGCAGGGAACAGTGAAACCGTCATAGTGAATGGGATACATGCAGTATCTAGCACCTGACACTGAAAATCGGCCGCCGATCTCCGCCTAATATCAATGGGTTTGCTTTTACCCAAACCATTCAGTTCACCTATAATTAACTTGGATATTCATGGACAACGCTCAGTCTCCGAATGTAAAGGGAGCTCCCAATCCAGCAGCTGGCACAAAGCAGTCCCTCACGGCACAGAATACAAGCCGAAGGGTGGAGTGAATAGATGAGCAAAAGAAACTTACAACTTTGGTTTTTGAATTAAGGAAGCCAACTTGGCATTTTAATCTAGTGTAACTTAATTGGATGACTAATCAATTGTCATTCAGGGGCATACACACTTCGAGCAGCTGGTTTCCTTTTCTGGCTTGATATAAACAGAAAATCCATTCTCCGTGGTTTGTAAAAGGGAAACCTTTGGAATATACTGAAACTGTAGTAGGATTTTCTGGACTAGAGTCCTAGACACCTATTCATCAAGCTACACTAGTAGGGTCCTCTAGGATGTAGATTAGTTCAGAACCAATAACACGAATCCTCAAGGTCTAGAAGCAAAGTTGGGTATAGACCATGAATGAAAAGGTCGACTAGCATAAAGTAGAAATCCTACACAAACTGAAATGTTGATCCAGTCCTTGAAGCTACATTAGAAGGCAAATTTTATAGCTTAAAACCTCACTAACAGAAAAAATTAGATAAAATAGTCAATCAGAAAAACAACATTGCATGTCAAAAAAGGACAACTTATATTCTAGGTATGGGAAAGATATGTGGCATGTGGATATCCTAAAGATTCTTGAACATCTGTCTACGATAATGCCGAGTTTAATGTGATTATGTTCAATCCTGAGTAAAGTCACATGATTGAGCTCAGATCTAAACCCTAAACTAGGAAATTCATGACTATGTCAACTGCACAGGATTTTTGTCTTTGCTAATGTTAGAGTGTACATCATTTCCTAGTCCTCGTACCACATGCTTGAGCTTTTAGTAGAGTGGGATCCTCTGTAGTGTATTAGAGCAGTTTGACCATGCAGGCACAAGTAAGAATCCTTTTACCTAAGTTGGGTTGTTTAGAACATGCTGTAGCTTCTTGAGTTAGGACTTGCAGATTATCCATGTTTCAAAGCCAAAGCGCAATTGTGTGAGAAGGTGTGGGTATAAGCCATTTCTTGGGCTTTATACCACAGGCTTAAGCTGTTGGTAGACTGGTTCCTCACAGCTATAACAAACTAGTTTTTTGTTAGCTAGACCTAGGAATTATAAATTAAGACTACAGAATAACACTTGCAGATACCAGATTGGTCCAACATGCTATTCGGGGAAAGTTTAGCGAATGAGGAATAAATTGATTTAATAAAAATTTAGCAAATGGGTCAATTTAAATCGAAAATGCAAAATATAATAAGGTAAAGTATAACAGGAATAAGTAGTAACACAATATTATATGCAGAAAGCATTAGCACCTTAAAAGGGTAAATAAAAATAGATAATGAACCCTCCTGATACTGTCCAGCGAATTTTATTTAATCTCAGGCCTCTTGTGGCTAGTGATTGTTGATTGGCAAGCTGTTGCGACTTGAAGTGAATCCTGATTCAATGGAGCCTGTTCCTTGTGCTCCTGTGATGGATGGTTTCTGGAGGTGGCCTTGGGCACTGGGTTCCGTTTGGTTGTGCTGCGGAGGTGGCTGTGGATGCCACGGGTGATGTTGCTGCGGGGCATCGCATGGCACCAGTGTTATTTATTTGGATTGTGCTTCATTCCTTGGAGAATCTGCTAGTTTGAGGGGGCCATGAGTTCTTTGCTGCAGTCCTTGGAATGGACTGACTCATGGTGTTACCTGAGCAGGAAATTGTTGGGGATTGATTCTTCTGGTTTGGCCTTGTGTTTGGACTTTGATTCTGTATAGGGGTGAGGTTTTTTTGTTGTGTGTGCTGCTGTATAGTACATAGCGGCACTGATACTGTATAGTGGCCTGATTCAGGCTTGTTTTGGGAGTAGGAAGGAATAAAAACTTTAATTTCAGTTCAAAAAAAAAATAGATAATGAAGTAACTAAATGGATTAATTGATTGGAAAATTTTAGATAAAAAAAATTCATTAACAAATTAAAAACAGATAAATGATTCAAGTTTTCTCTTTCTTTCCTTTCTATATAAAGATTAAAAGCACTAAACAAATTAATAGTTAAACTATTAAATAATGGGGAATTTACCCCATTTAGCAAGTGAATGAATAATTACACAAAACAACAATGTGCAAATTAGATAGGAAAAGATAAAACAGTTCAATAGGAAGCACAG
Organism: Dionaea muscipula; assembly: GCA_028571145.1. Taxonomy (NCBI): domain Eukaryota; kingdom Viridiplantae; phylum Streptophyta; class Magnoliopsida; order Caryophyllales; family Droseraceae; genus Dionaea; species Dionaea muscipula. The sequence continues at coordinate 6,497 of JAOWBR010033090.1, forward strand.
AGACTATTCGACACCTAAATCAGACAATTAAACTATTTATTCCACAATTGAACATTTTATAAGACAAATCAAACAATTGAAACTAGTACTAATTATAGGAACAACAAAATAACAACATTAAAAATAAAAAAAGAGCGCCGGGGTACAGGAGGGAAAATGGGAGGGGGGGCATGGGAGGTTGATACTGGGGAATGGCTGGACAGAGGGGTGGGTTTTGGTCGGGAATTAGTTAGGATGGGGCACATCGAGCTGGCAATTTGGTCACAATTTGTGGAAGGGAGATTGGGAAGGAGGCTCGTGGTTTCAAGGTGACCGGTAAAGGGGGATAGGAAGGGTTCGAATAACAAAGCTTTGAATATGCAGCTGATTCTATGAACTCACCCAATTTGTCCCATTTGTACATTAATGAAGCTTTGGTTTACTCGTGTCAAAAACAAATCAATATGAACAATGCTCATACAAATCATCCACCTTTAAATAGGCAAAAGAAGCATGTTGTTGTGCATTTTTACCCTAGAATTCAAATGGTCCAATACCATTTCATTCTATACCTATCAGAGAATATAACATTGGAGTTTAAAACAGCATGCAAGACGAGAGTCAAGACCTACTTACATTATCCTTGTAGAAATCCAGAACTTCTGATCTAATTGAGTCCATGTCTCCTTCAATTACATCTGGTTTATACCTGGATGAATTCAACTTGGTTGTAAAAACACAATCTAAAGCAAGATCAGCGAACAAGACATCAAGAAAGACCACCATATCTCCATATCCAATGTACAAGCTTCATGATGGAGTGAGAGACGAACTAAGTGAACTTCATGCAACGATGCTTAATAGTGCCAAGGTGGAAAGAAGAGTTGAGCATTAGTTCTTTTTTTTTTATCAATAAAAGAAACCCTTTATTAATGAACACACGCAGAATACAAGCAGGTGTTTACATAAAGGGACTCAAGTGCACAACACATCACAATTAGCACACGTCATCCCAACTAGGTTGACACCACGTACACACCACGTACACGTACAAATACTATCATATGCGAGCACAAGAGAAAGAAAACAAAACGGCTGATGAGATCTCAACCAACAGAAACCAACCACCGAACCCCAAAAACCACAATCAAAGCAGCTAGCTCCAATAAGAGGAAGGACACAATTGCCGCCAAAACTCCTAGCATGACACTCCACTGTTGCTGATCAAAAGAGCCGAAAAAGTAAAACAAATATTGCCTGGTGCAAGATCTGCAAGGGGAGGACAACAGTGAAGAATGAGGACAACAGTTGAGCATTAGTTCTGCTGTACCCACTTTTCCCTCGAAATTGAAGCCCAGATAAAGCTAGTTTTTTTTTATCAGTACAAAAAAATTCATTAATATAAATGAGTGGGATACATCAAGGAAGGGGATATAGTGCAAAGCGTATCAAATCAAATCGAAACAACCCAACTAAGTTAGTCTTCGATGATCCATCTAATCCTCTATGAGCACATAACCCAAACTGGTAATAAAAACAAACACCAAACAAGGCAGAAAACTGTATCACAACAACACATAACACAAATCACAACATCAAAACTCTAAAGCCCTGGGTTATTCCATGTCCCACCATCAACATCCAGCACCCCATGCCTGATGCCACGTAGCAAACACCCACATGAAACTCCGTACTCATCTGCCTTAGCTGCTTCCACTAATAATAGTACCCTAAGCTGGAAAGACACCTTTACACAAAGCCATCAGTTCTGGTCCTTATGGAGCTCCACCTAAGGACCCACATGAGAGTCCATACTAATCTGCCTTACTTGCTGCCTTAGTTATCGAGCTTTCCAAATGTACCAAGCCACATTCCGGGTTGGGTTTTGCAGCAGCCGAACTAGGCTGCTCCAATCTGACCCAACCTCTATATTAGTAGGATGTGGTTGGCTCGCTTATGAAATTGATATATGGATGATCCATAGATCTCAGCACGGACATAACCAGCATGCGCCCCTGATGCAGCTCCACCTTAATAGCAGATCATCTATAGAGAACCACCTGCCCTCTGAACTATGATGCCACCAAAATTCCACACGATATAGGATTGCCTCCACAACCTCATGCCACGCCTTCCTCTTATTCTTAAACTTCCAATCATTTCTCATCTTCCAAATATACCACAGTGTCGCTCCAAACAGGGCATACAACAAAGATCTCACCCTTTTCCTAGTCTACAGTCTTCACCCCTTTCCAGCTCACAAAAAGCTCCATGATTGATTCAGGCATGACCCAAAGTGTCCCCCACCAGTTACAAATGGCCATATATATCTGCCATGTAAACGTGCAATGTAGGAACAAATGTGTTCCATCTTCCTCTCCCTCCCTGCAGAATGAACTCACACAACAAAGACACATCTCCCTGCAAAATCCCCAAATGACTCAAAAACATAGAAGTCTTGATTCGACCATGCCAAAGTAGCCATGAGAACACCTTCAGTCGAGGGAGGACAACCCTCTGAAGTGCTCAAGCTGGAATAGGAGCTCGGCAATGCTTCTACTCATAGATTACAGATCGAGTTCCTTTTGAAGCCAATTGAAGCTAGTTTAGAATTTGATCAGCATTTGCTTGTCTCTAACATCAAAGATAAGACCGTAAATCGAGTAGAGTAGCTCGAGCTCAACTCAAGATCGGCTCGATTAGAGGTCGCTCAAACTTGAACTTGTTTATATAATAAATCGAGTCGAGCTTATTTTTTAGCTTGGTTATTTAACGAGTAGAGCTTGAACATTAGCCTACTCGGCTCGTTAGACTCGTGAGTAGCTCAAAATTTTTTAAGTTACTTGTAATATACTCAGCTCAGTAAATATTCGATATAACTCGACTTGATTGTTATATTAAATTAACAGCCCGTGACTTAAAAGGTTCATAGTATAAATATATCAAAATTAATTAAAAATATAACCTTTATTATCTTAATTTTTTTTTAAAATAAATTAACTTCATTATATATAGCAAGTCTAAAAGAGAGCTTCAACACAAAAATTCTTAACGAGTCCGAGTTATTATATAGCAAGTACATAAAATTATTAACAAGTTCGAGTCGAGTCGAGCCGAGATGTACTCGAACCTACTCAGCTCGATTTACAACCCTATGAGGAGCTCGCGCTCAACTCGCAATCGGTTCAATTAAAGCTCGTTCAAACTCAACTCATTATATTAACGAGTCGAGTCGAGCTTGAGTATATAAAATCCTTAACGAGCTCGTGCTGAGCTCGCTCGAACTTGACTCGATCGAGTCGATTTACAGCCCTATTTGTAGATAATGGAATTAGCATTTATAGTTTCCAACTAACCTCCCTTAAGTGTTCTAATGGGTTTGAAAATCTGTAATGACTCTACTACAAATTCACCAAGTTGCTTCTTCTTAAAAGGCGATCTAGCTGGATCACGATCCAACTTCTGTAATTTTCATTCCCTTTTGACTTCTAACCACAACAATTTTATATTCTATAGATTGTATTTGAGGAGTTGCAGGTGGCATTCAAGCTGTATCACTCATGAAGAAACATGCCAGTTGGCACCTTCATTTCAAGTAAAATCAAGCCTATGTATGGAGCATCATGGTGCATGATTCTTCGTCCTGAGCATTGTAGACTTGGAGATCAGCATTTCAAGCTCCAGAAAAATGTCCTTCAAGTACTCCAAGTGGAAGTTAGTCTTCAAAACTCTTCATGTGAAAGCCATGCACTGGTTAGATGTGTTTCATGGGGGGAAGAATTGCAATTTACCTGTGCATACCATGGAACTAGGATGGCCAGGCTTGGCAGCTGATGTTGGCAGCCTTGGCAATACATTGGCAGGCTTGGTGAACTTTGTCAAATGTTGTTCAGATTTAATATATTGCCTATATTATATTTGGTATTAGGGTTAGGCATGGATGTTGGCACAGTAATAGTGTGTTATGATCAGCCATGGCAAGGTAATTGGCTCACTTTGGTAGAAATGGCCAACTATCTGGCAAAGGCAGGTTGCCAATGGCAAGGTTCCAGCTGAACTAGAACAGATTGTGGTCAAACAAGGATCTGATACATTTAGGATGAATCCTTGGTCTCTAACAAGTTACTTACAAGCAATGTCAAGTGTTCAAGGCCTCAAATCCAGCTCAGCGGCATCAGGAAAGAAGATGGCATATATAGTGCATGAATTGGCAAGAACTTGATTAAATAATGGTTTGGATCAGGTTTCATTATGGCAGGAGCCCTGATTCCTTGGCAGCCTTTTTATACACGTTATTTGGATATTAAAGGTGTGAAGAAGGCTTATGATGGTGCTTGGGCTGCTGCATATAGTAGCAAGAACAGAAGCATCATATTAAGCCCATGATTCTTATTCAATCAGCTATATTTGGTGGATTGAGCAGTTATATCAGCTACTTCTGTATTCTATTTACTCAGGATCAGTTTCTTATGATCTTAAAACGGTTTTTACAAGCTGTTAGGAGTTCATTGGTCATAAAGGCTTTTTGAAGAGCTGAAGATGACAGTAAAGCCAGAACTAAAATTGCAGCCATGTCATTTACAAGGTTTTTAAGCCCGGGTTTCCTAGCAATGAATGACAACGGATAAGACATTAGAACCTCTACAAACATATTATGAAAAGAAACGGCATTCCGATTCCTTTTTTTCTTGATTTTTTCTCAGTTTTCTCTTAATTCTTTCTCTCTCTTAAGTGAGTACATTCTCATTCTCTCTTTTCTCCTCTCTACCATCCTAGTTCAGTTTCATAAATTTCACTAGCCCGTTACAAATGCATGCCAATATTGTGACAAGTTTATTAGTAACAAGGACAAATGCAACAAACTCCTAGTCCTATCATCTTCATTCTCATGACCAAATCCTATTAGATGAAGTCGGTCACATGTATTCATTAGGATACATGCATAGGGATCCGATAAATATAGTATGTGGTTGTCTGCTACCTAACACATACTACACACTAGCTTAATCAAAATTTAGGTTTGGGCTATAAAAAATATGAAGTAATATAAAATAGAATACAACGATATACAGCAATATATATAGTACCTAGTTTATACAAAAACTAGATATTACCCGTGTCTTCGACACGATGAGGATTGACAAATTTAAAAAAACAATTAAAAAATTTTATTCTCTCCTCTTTCCTCTCTCCTTTTTCTCTTTTCTCCCTCTCCCTCTCCCTCTCCCCTTCCTCTCTCTCTCTCCTTGTCCACCTAGGACAAAGTCACCTTCACAAATTCAAAAACCATCCTGATTTATATAATAGATATAAACTCCTAGTGCTATATTACATGAAAATCAATGAAAAATACATACCTCTGGCGAACATCAAAGGCATCTTCATGCGGAAACAATTGAGGCAACTCATCATACACACGATTGGCTCCTCCATCTGCAAAAACTCGTAGTTGTGCTGCTCTTCGTGTAAAAATATATCCCAAACTGTCACACGGTTCAAGAACCCAAATGCATGAACTGAAGAAGAGGGAAAAGAGTGAGAGATGGGTTCAGTACCGTGCTTCCAGAGAAGCGGCGTGAATCGAGGAAGGCGCTGGTTGAGCACGACCAGGGCATAATTTGGCAAAGATCCCACCTCTAAGGAAGTAGATGGAAGGAGGAAAGAAGTCCAGTGATGCATCACCTCCATATCTGAATAGACGTAGAGGAATGAAATCAATTTGAAATCCTCAAGAAGAGTAATTTGGAAAAAAAAAAAACCTTATTGATTTAAGCAATTAAATTGTCTTGTCTAAAATGTAAATTTAAGTGTTACTGTTCAAATTAATTTTAACCCTTTGTGACCTTTTTCTTCTTTGTCAATGTTTCAGAACATTTTTAGTCTTCTTTTCTTTGAATTTATTATCATTTTATTCTAACCATCATCTCCTTCTATACATTAGTTTAGAGACCACTACTTTGTGATCTGATTTCTATTTTTTTTTTATTACTATAAGAGTTGGTACGAAATAAAAAAATTCAATCACATTGATCTTAATCTAAATCGAACTGTGAAATAGGGTTCAGTAAAACATAAAGATATATAGGGGAAGACAAAATAGGGGATGTTTTGGCTTTATATAGGTACAAACTTTCACACCCTTGTTTTCTTTGCCAAAATCTTCATCTTTTGTCTCCTATATTCTCTCTTCTTTTTTCCCCAGTTCAGTAACACCCATCGGATCTTCATTACCCTAGTTTAGAAACGTTAGACCTCAAAACTCAAAAGTTTTTCTTCATGAACTTATTTCAGCAAATTAGGGGTTTCTTTATTTGTTTGATTTGCATAATAATTCATTCTTATCATCAAACTCATTCTCTTGATATGATTAACCTGATAAAAACAATATTCACCATTATATATTCAAGATAGTTATTTCAAGATTAAAAACATGAGGTATAATGAATATTGGTTAAGGGTTAAGATTGGATACGATCATTGTATCAAGTCAAGAAAGAAACAACAATGCAGAGATATAGAAATACATAAGTAATCAATCATAAAAAAAATTAAGAGTTGAGAATGCAAAGCTTGAAGAAAGTCATAAATGTTTAATAATGATGGAAAAAGGAAAAAAAAAAAAGAGAGAGAGAGAGAAGATGATGTGAAATGATATAAGGGTAAATAAAATGAGTCTTGCCTAGGTAGCATATGTCCTCGTCTTCTTCATAGTATGCAAAAGATAGACAGTTCCTAGAACAATAACTAACAAATCTTCTACAAAAATTAATCCATGTCATGCACTTGGATTACAACATTCAAATAATAAAGACTCGCATGCCTACTGGGAAAATATAACAAGAATAAGCATTCAAAATGATCTTTATAACTAATCAATGCATCCCAGGTTACATTTTACTTTATGGGCCTCAAAGGCTTATAAAGGAACACTACCTCTCAAGTTTCAATGAACATTTCTTAGGAGTGAAAAAGTAAAGTAATATGAATCATAAGCGCAGAATTGAAGAAATTAACAAGGAACTCTCTAGAATAGAGTTAGAGATAATTTGTTGCGAGAATATTCACCGTGCCTATGACTTGCTTGTGCCAATGTTCAGAAATCACCCTATAACTCATCTTACATCTGTTTTGCATAGGAAGATAAACGAACTCCACGACAGGAAAAATCAACTCATTGAAGAAGATCAAGATCTTGCCTTTCAAGTTGTTAGGCTTGATGAAATTCAGGATGAAGTACAAAAGGTTGAAAGGAAAATAGAAAATTGCAAGTGGATACTGGAGGTTTATGCGGAGTATAAGGAGAATGTTGGTTCTCTTCCATCTGAGGTGTCAGAAATTGCAAATATGATTAGAGTTCAAATACAAGAACTAAGATTCACGGAAAACATGCTCCAAGAAGAACGGAAAATGCTCCTCCACAGATACTAATACAAAGAGTATGGTCAAAGAAAACTCCTTTCAATAAGATCTTAATAATCAAGTGAAATGCTTTGTATAGTTGCATAGTTGTTTAGGATTCACTTCTAGTTTCATGTATATGTACAAACAAAAGTAGCAACATAGTTGGTAAGCTGTTCTAATGTCTACATTGGGGTATAAAGAAAATATTGCAACATCCTGATAATCCATTTTACATGTGGGCCTATGCCTTCACCTACAAAACATTCACCAAAAGAACTTGAAGCTGTTCTAAATTTCTAATATCTACATTGTATGCTCATCATTGCATTGCTACCGCAATTGCTTCCTTACTCGTATTCATACAGAGAAGGACGAAGTAATTGATCTGTTCGATTGTGTTGATTGTAATTGAGGATTTCTCCCAGCACAACATGACATGGGAATACCAAGCACAGGGCCTATTTGGTTCGGATTTATTAAAGGAAAAGAATGGAAAGAAATGGAAAAAGGGGAAAAAAAAAAGAAGAACAAAGTAACTTTACTTTCCTTTGTTTGATTTAAATTAAAGAAAATGAAAAGAAATAAACTTTTCTTCCATTTTATTTCTTCTGTTTGGTTTAAAATGAAAGAAAAGGAAAGGAAAGTTAAGGTTACGTTTGCTTTGGCCTGTTTTCTATTTTCTGTGTTTTCTGTTTTGCAGAAAACAGAAAACATGTTTAGTTTGAATATTCTATTTTCTGTTTTCTAAAAGCGGAAAACAGTTTTTAGTTCAAAATCTTCAAAATGCAGAAAACGACAAAAACTGTTTTTTGTGTTTTCGGTAAAAATTCTCAAAACACCCAAACCATAAAAAAAACTCAAGAACCGATAAATTATAAATTATAAATTACATTACAAATTATAAATTATAAAACCAAACACGTTTTCTGTTTTCTGTTTTTACTCAAAACTCAAAACTTAAAACTCAAAATATACAAACCAAACAACCCCAATAGTTTTAAACTAAAAACTTTCATTTCCTTTCCTTTTCTTCCAAATTCCACCAAATTTAGAGGAGACCATTTAAAGAAAATGGAAGTAAAATCTTCTTTCCAATTTCTTTCACTTCTTATGCTTTAAATCAAACCAAACGAAGACAAGTTATTACTTTTCTTCCAATTCCTTACATTTATCACGAATCAAACCGGGTGTTATGGATAGGCACCCGGGTCTATTTGAGACTCCCCGTTAGAACCATGTTAATTCACTCAATCACCCACAATGATCGCCCCATTCCCATGTATTAATGGGGGATGACTACTCTATCCCCATCTTTTCCCCACATATCACAACCCCAACCTCGCCCCAATCTATTTCCCCATTCACCCAAACCCTCTAGGTCACCCATCTGAACTTGCCATTTATCAATAATTATAAAGAATGCAGTTTTTCTTTCTAGTGATTTATAAAGGGCTATGAATGTTGGAACACAAACTGATGATTCATTATCAAACCAAACCCTAACTGCAAAATCCAACTCAAATATGAAATCAGAAATTCAACACCCAATGGAGAAAGTAATCTTACTAGCAAAAAGAACTAGCAGATCCTCAAACAAGCCAAAGTATCATAGATAGCTTCTTCCGCAACTTGATTTCGCACCCGAACAACTCCAATTACGCTCGCCACCAGTGAGCAGCCACCGCTGAGTCCTCCAATCAGTCGCCGCGCTTTGCCTCGACGACTTTTCAGCGATCGAGAGGAGGAGGGAGGCAAAAATGATACACACACAACGCACAACCAAACACACAACAATAAAAAACGATGTCGTTTTTTACGGTCCTTTATAAACCAAACCCTAACCAAAAAATAATGCTAGTTTCTATGTTCATTTTTACGGTCCAAAATGACATCGTTTTTTAGGTTAGTCCTAAACGCAGCACCTCAATTTACTAAACACAGCACCTTTTTAAAAAAAATTACAATTTTGTCCCTGATCTTTTGAAATAATTACAAGATTGTCATTACCTTATATATATACGAAAAATATTTCATTTGTTCATATTCTGAATTCCACTTCTCTTATTTTCTTCTAGAGAGAGAGTTTAGGGCAAGTCTATTCGACTCTGCTTCTTAGATCGGAGTGCATTCGACTTACCAGAGGTATGTACCACTAAGTTCAATCCTTAATATGTATGTTAGT
>JAOWBR010033201.1:0-16058 GCA_028571145.1 Dionaea muscipula
AGCCCCAACTCACAATCGTGAGTTGGGTCGTGCATAGAGTTGGGGGGGGGGGTTGGGGGGGTATTCCCCCTAAGTCATAGCAGTAGAGTTTAATGAGCGAATGAATAAAGTGGCGCCATTTAATGAGAGGGGACGCTCCGTTAGAGATGATATATAGTATCATATCATACAAAACATTCAATAATAATACCTTATCGAAATTTTGAGTATTCACATTTTGGATATTAATAGCGTATCGAAATTTATGTATACCGAAGTTGGTACACCAAAATTTCGGTATGATTCGATATGGTATTGGTACATATATCGAAATTTGGTATGTAATATATAAATGTGTAGTTTTTCAATATATAAATGTGTATTTTTTTCTTCTTCTAAGTAATATACATATTTTATATGTATACAATCAATATATTTGAATATATATGCAATATAATTTTTTAAAATGTCTATTCGCATAAAATGTATATAAATAATATATGTAAAACTATAAATAATACTATACACACATTTCTACATGTTATGCAATAAATGAGAACTATTTTTATGCCCATTGGTCCGTAAAAGTAATTTAAATAACATATTTATTAATATTTATAAAATATTATTAGTATTACTAATACAATATTAATACAATAAATATAACAACGAGAACAATAATAACATAAAATATTAATGTTGTATTATTAATACTTTAATAATATTTTATACATATTAACATATGTGTTATTTATATTAATTTTACGAACCAATGAGTATAAAAATCGATCTCCTTTATTGCATAAAAGGTAAAAATGTGCATATAGTATTATTTATATTTCTATAAATAGTATTTGTATACATCTTATACAAATAAAAATTATAAAAATTACATTGGAAATATATTGGGTAAAAAAATTAATTAATAGATTGATTGTATATCATATAAAATATGTATATTAAACAGCATAGTACACATTTACATATTCAATAGTAAACATGCATGTTTATTTTTTCGTTATTTCGATATTTTCGGTATGGTATTTGTTAGTGTAGATGAGTAGCTCAACTAACTCAAGAGGGGGGTGAATTGAGCCTTTAAAAAATTTTAAAACAATTAAACTACTTAACTTAAAAGTAGAAAGGTTACTCGTTCCAAACAGTGTTCTCAATCAAAGTTAGTTAAGTAGTGAGCATGCAAAAAAGACTCGTGTTCTCAAACATGTTCCTTACACGATAAATATTCTTGAGAAAATGAAATTGCGGAATTAAATCAAACACACAATAACTTTTTTCGTGGAAACCTCTTGATAGATTACTTTTGATGATGCTAAGGAAATAGATAGGATTAATTAAGCTGTATAGATTGAATGTTTTAGTAATTGTTGATTAGCATAGAAGTTGCATATAGCAACTTAAGCACGTTAGGTTTGAAGATCCAGCTGAGGAAGTTCTAGTTGATAGTGGAAGCAGCTGATAGAAGACCCAACTGGTAGTAGATCCAGTGGATAGCAGATCCAGCTGATAGAAGACCCAACTGATAGTAGATCCAGTGAATGGCAGATCCAGCTGATAGAAGACCCAACTGATAGTGGATCCAGTGGATAACATATCCAACTGATAGAAGACTCATCTGATAGTCAATCCAGTGGATAGCAGATCCAGCTGATAGAAGACCCAGCTGATAGTAGAAGCAGCTTATAGTAGTTCTAGTTGACAGTGGAAGCAGCTGATAGTAGAAGCAGCTGATAGTAGTTCCAGTTGACAGTGGAAGCAGCTAATAGTAGAAGCAGTTGATAGTAGTTCCAGTTGACAGTGGAAGCAGCTGATAGTAGAAGCAGCTGAGAGTAGATCAAGTTGACATTGAAGCAGCTGATAGTAGAAGCAGCTGATAGTAGATCCAGTTGACACTGAAGAAGTTGATAGTAGAGGCAGTTTAGAGTAGATCCAGCTAATAGTGGAACCAATTGATAATAGATCCAGCTGAGAGTACAAGCAGCTGACAGTGGAAGCAGTTGACAGTGGGAGCAGTTGGCAGTGATCCGACTGATAGTGGAGCCAGCCTACAATGAATCCAGCCTACACAAGATCAGTTGAGACTGAGGCAGCTTAGGGTTTACAAAACCTAGGGTTTTCGAAGCCGAAGTCAAAGAAGCACTCCACGTGTCAAAAAGGAGGATTGCACAGAGACGAAGAATGGAAAAATATTAAATTCAAATCATTGAATTTAATATTGATGATTGGAGACGTTGAAAAGAGACAAAGATCACGGATTCTGACCAATGCAAAAAGAAGGCAACTTTTTAAAAAAGGAAGTGTCAGGGAAATAGAAACCCTAGCTATGGAAGGAAGCTTTTTAAAAACAAGCACGATTTGGAAAAGAAGACCAAGACCAGATCCACTGATTTGGGGATTGCCAGAAGATTCAGAAGAAGAAGAAGATCAATATTCAACGGCTTTCCAACGGGTAGATTTTTCACTGAGAGGATAAATACCCGCGCACGAAGAAGAGAAGAACACTTTCTGCTACTGTGATATTTAAACATCTTCTCGTGCACTTCAAGCATCCAAGTTACATCTAGTAACTCACTGAGCGAACCTCTGAGCATACAAGATACATCAAGCAAAGGCTCAAAGAATCACTATTTTATGATTCAAACCATTTCAAGATCATCATTTTCTTGAAGAAAAGTGAAGTGGTGTTGCCACGAAGGACTGGAATCAGTGAACCGGTTGAGTACGAAGAAACTGTAAAAGTGGTGAAACAACTGAAGGTTGTCATGGACCATAGCTGTTGAAGTATTCAAGCTGGAGAAGGACTGAAGCTTTTGAAGCAATCCAAGAGGTTGTGAAGAAGCAGACAGTGTGGTGGGCAGTTGAAGATTCAACATCGAAGGAACTGCATTGGCTTTACAGTGTTTTATCACTGTGTCATTATTGTATTGGTGTATCAGATAAAATAGTGAATTCCTCCCATACCACAGGAAAAAGAGAGGAGTAGCGGATTACACCACCGTGAACCTCTATAATTTCTTGTGTTGTTTATTTTACTGCATAGTATACATACAAACACATAAATACATTAAAACCGAAACTTTAAATTACTTTGAAAACTAAACTTAAAAGGGGCTATATAAATATTCTACTGCACAACTTTAATTTGTTTGAAAAAGATTTAAAAACTTATAAGTTCATTCACCTCCCCTCTGAACTTATAGAGCCCCTCGAGGACCAACACAATACCTTCACACTGTCCAACAGCTTGGAGAAGATTTGTTCCATATTTGAGATATGAGTTGACAATAGTTGGAAGCTGAGGTCCCGGGTCCTGATAAACCAACAGCCAGCTCATATAGTTAAAGGCGCAGTAGCTATCAATGTGATGAGCTTTGAATAGAAATATGGACGCAAACAATAGATCGAGATACAAACCATCATAACATTAGTCCTCTTCTCAACTCCTTTTCCATTAATTAAGAAGCTACACAAGGCGATGCATTATAATAAGTGCACAGAAATTGTTAAATTGGAATAAAGAGAATGAAGGGAAAATCCCCATACTTCACATTGGGAGGGTTGATAATACAAGCAGAAGTATCAGTATTGTCTTTCTGAGCCACAAACAACCTCTGCGCATAAAAACGACAGTTCATCAGGCTGATGAATCAAAATGCATGAACACAACTTACAAAAGCTTTGGAAGCACAACATCAGGAGAAAAAAGAGTAGTCAAGCAGGCAATACACCGCATATAATACAAGACATCTTTGGCAGGATGCTACAATTAAATCACAAAAGCTAACTGCAAGTGTCAGCCGGAAAATTACACACAAGGTATGCAACAGATGATTATTCAACCAACATAAATAACAGATTAAATGGATAAAAAGGATGTTTTCACTTCGATTCATTCCAAAGTAAAAGCATGAAGCATTTGCAGGGCAAATTTCTAGTAAAAAAATTCTTCTACACACACTCTCAAACTTGTAAATATCCAAACAATGTCATTGAATATGAGCATTTTCCATTAGGAACCTTCCACTTGAACTTAAACTGCATGGCACGGCACATCACACCAATGGCGTAATTCCCTGGCCAATAATTATCAATTCGACTTGTGTGTTTACATCACTTATGGTCTATGCACATATACCCACACCCAACTTTGCGCTTTGACATAATTTATGGAGCTTACCGAAATATGATGAGTCACATATCAACCCAAAAGTCAAGACAACAAAAAAAGAGCCTAGAAAACCATATAACACATCTTCCAATAATTCTTCAACACACGACTTTCCAATTTATACATATTCGAACAGTTGGACACACGATCCGTTTCACATTTAAAGAGTGCTCATGCCCAGCAAACTTCCTAACAAATGTCACACAACTAACAACTTAAGGAACATATTTGACCATTCACTTGGGACGGCATTAACCAATATGAAGGAATCACTCCTTCAAAAGAATTTGCTCATCTTTCACATTAACCAATATGAATCTTATTACTCCACACAAGAAGAAATCACTCCTTAAAAAATCCAAAGACATCAAAAGCAAGGAGTTGTGGTGAGAAGCTTTGATGCATTCCAACCAAGAGGCAATAATAAGATAAATGATCTGATACAAGTGGAATATGGAGAAGAATGCTTAGTTTTCAAAGCCAAAAGGTGAGTTAGAGCAGAAAGTGATGAGTAATGGTAGGCAGCAATAGAAGAATTAGAAGGAAAAAGGAGTTCAATCTTGGAAAGAAGACACATACAGAAAACAAAGAGAAAAGAAGAAACAAATAAAGAAAGGAAACCCTCCACACATCGTCTAAGATGCCTACCATCTTTTCATGTGGAGGATAGCGAATGTCCTTAGAAATCTGAAAATCTTCAATATAGGAAGCATACCCGGGCTGCAATACAAATTTGAGAAAAGTGAATCTTCTTGCACAAATTTGAGAAAAGTGAATCTTCTATTGCAAGAAGTGCAACGAGACGAGAAAACTAAAATTGGTACAAGCTCATCGTAGTTGTCTACCGAGGGAAAACAAGAGGAGGAGAGTGCCCTGCCCAGTGGAATACCTAGGGGCATAATCTACCTTGATCTCAAATGCCAGCAGTATCTGTCCAAGCATGTATTGTGGATAGAATCTGCTTATGTCCCAGAAGGAAAACAATAGTTAGACAAATAACTATCAAACAATAATTCAGAACAGTAACTCAGACTAGTAGTTCTAACATAACAAATAAAGTAGACATACAGGACAAACAGTAGGTGTCGATGATTTCACACAAAATGGTATTAACTTACTGGTCATGCATTTCCTAGTAGTGTTATGCAAAGCCCCAAAATATTGACAAGTTTGTAAAGAACAACTAAACAAAAAGAGAAGAGACACAACAAGATCACACCAACCATTGACAGGGAAAACTCTTCACTGTGAAGGGAAAACCATGAGTAAAAGAGGACACAAAATATGAAATGAACAAAAAGGACTTAGACACTAAGTTAGAAAAGAGAGATAGTTCCAATGACGACAACTCTTTCAAAATGCTAATGAATCTATATCCTGAAAATGCAGAAATACCAAAAAGCACCAAATTGAAACCACTAAAGAGTTCCAGGTTGGGATGCTCTACTCCCACCATAAAACTCCAGAAAGGAGCTGCCTTTAGCCCAAGCATAAATAGAGAGGAAAAGACCAATAACAAGCCCAAAAAGAATTTGAGCAACCACACGACACGTGCTAAAAATGTATTTATTTTCTAATAGAAAATAGAGAATGCAACCACCATTCTTATTAGATTTAGGATTAGACAGGATGAATATCATAAATAAATCAATATTTCGTTACTGATTATATAAAGGTTTTTTATTAATTGCAACAGGTTTTAGCTTGATACGTTCTGATATTTACATGTTCTATTTATATGTCTCACTTAGTAATAATAAAATAAATCATACAAACTAAACAAACTCAACAAAAGAATTAACAAATTGTATACAGTTAGTAAAATTTTAAGAGTGGGCTAACATGGGTTGCCTAATAGGGAATATCAGCGGGTGGACAAATATCACTGAAAAACTCAAATTGTAAGGGACGATGATATGTCACTGAATTAGCCTGATATTGCACCTTAACAAAGCATTCTTCAATAAGATTTCTAGAGACAACTCTAATACGAGAAAACACTGGCAACTTTTCTTTTAGAAGGTAGAATAAAGATGCAGAAGTGTTTATCTAGTCATTATGAATTGGACCACTGTCTTTCCACAAGACAAGAACACTAATTGCAGAACAAAAAAGAAAAAGAATCTGGATCAGTAGTTATGCAACCAACCTGGACATTATATGTGAAACAACATGAAGAAAACTCGTTGGTTCAGTAGTTATGTCACCCATATGATAGAAGCAGCTACTAATCTTCGGAGACAGAAAAAACAGTTATTAAGAACACTGAACCAAAACAAATCATATTTATTAGAATAAAACACTACTAATAGAAAGGAGATGTGCATACCTCATTAGCAAGAGTGAGAAGTTCTTCAGCATCCTTGCTCGAAAACCATCCGCTCTTGCAAGCATTCTATCATGAAAAATATAATTTAGTACTAGAAAAATAGGAACCAAAGTGGAAGCAAACTAGATTTCTTGGGTAAGCCACATCAAGCCTAGTTATATGCATAATGAACACTACCTTAAAGCATTTTCAAGTTATACAATGTGCTATATGAATCTTTCAAATTATTGAGAGTTGTTTGGGTTTCATTATCTTTAGATCTAGTGTGGCAGCTCACGGCCCACTATAGGTTTATAAATACTATGGGCAACCTCTCCTAGGGTTTGTGTCTTTTCATTATTTTTTCACATATCAACACGGTAGAGGAACCAACTCTACTAAAGATCAACCTTGTGGTAGAAGGCCTATAAATTATATTTGTTTTAACAATTCTCCCTCACACGAATGCCTCTTTTAGGCTTCAAGCGTGAACTGTGCACTAACCCATCTTATACCAAGTGCTAAACAAATGAGGGTTGCGCTCGCAGGATTCAAATTTATGACCTTTAATCATGCCTGCTCTAATATCATGTAGTGTAGAGGAACCGATTCTACCAAAGGTCAACCTTGTGGTAGAAGACCCATGAATTATATTTATTTTAACAATCATATGGTATCCGAGCAAGATTACATGTCCCTTATCTATCCCTAGTCGCACCTGCTGCCGCTCGCCGAAGACTACCTGTGCGTTGTCGGCAACGCTGCCACTACCGTTGGCTAGCGTCAAACTCCATTAAGGAGAGGTTATCTTCATCAATTAAGTGTATAGGGTTGTAGAGCGTGCCAAGTTGCCCAACCTTTCCGAAGCACTTAGTCGTTAGTCGTCGCACGCGCCAGCACACGCCGCCCCAGTCCTCATGTGTCATCGCACGTGTGTGTCACGCGCCGCCATGCGCTGCCGTGTTGCCGCACATGAATGCCATGCGTCGTCCGCCACTTTCTAAAGGCATAATCTTCCTTGCCCCGTCCTAATTTCTCCCTTGTGCCGCTTGCGCATGTTTGTTTTTTTTTTTTGTGTTTTGTCTTGTTCCACCTCTATTTGCGGTTTCGGTTATTCGTTACTGACATGTTGCTTGTTCTTTCTTGCTTTACTACTAATTCATGGCTTTAGTTGACATCTTGGTTCCATATGGCTACCGAGCCTCATTTTGTTCCCTCGGAGGTTGTCCCGACTACCACCAAATTGACTGATGTTCAATCGGATGGGAGTAATTATTTTTTGTGGTATAAACCGACCCTCGTTTCAATGTGTTATGGAACAAGATGAGCATTTGGACGAGCTTGATCCTAGTGTCGAATAGGCTCCTCGTCAGGCCAGGGGCATGGGCACGAGCATATGCTCGTTTGTACACTGGCATGACTAATTCTATGGATCCGTGGATAGTTGTCGCTGTTGCTCATTGTGATATGGTGAAGCAACTTTGGGCATATTTAGCTCTTTTATATTCGGAAAGGATGACATGAATCGGTTCTATGTTTCTCAGTCCTACTTCCGTCGTCAACAAGGGGATGCTTCATTTTGTCATTACTTTGCGTCTTTTAAAAAAACATATAAGTTCAATGTTATGATGCTCATTTTCTCTGACGTAGTAGTTATGCGTCAACAGCGAGAGAAGGTAGCTATCATGTCCTTTCTTAGTGGCTTGTCCTCGAACTTAATTCTATTCATTCTCAAATTCTGACGAGTAAGAAGACTTCACTGGAAGAGGCCTTTTATAGGATCAACCCAGATAGACGATCATCCTCTGGGTTGGTACATGATGAAGGTGATCGGCTTGCTCTAGCTAGTTGTAGTGGGTCATACAGACGTGGTCGTCGTGGTCATGGGAACGTCCGACCTTTCTATACCATTTGTTAGCATCTGGGACACTTTTTTTAGACTTGTTTCCATCTTAATGGTCGATTATCTACTCATGTCACTACCACTCCTAATGGACGTCCAATTTGCTCTTACTGTAAGGTCTCTGACTATACCCATGATGGGTGCTTTAAGTTGCATGGTCGACCCTTGACTCCTCGGTTAGCTAATGTAACCTTTGGGATCGAGTCCATAGCTATCTCCTGTCATGATGATCGGGTCATTCTGCTTTCGCTCATTCATGGTTTTGGTACCATAAGTATGTTGCAGGATTATTCTCTTACTTCCTCATATCCCGATGTTCGGGAGGCTAATGACTTGTATATTCTGGTTATGGAAATCGAGACAGTCTCTTTTACTCCTTCCTTCATTTTGTCCTCTATTTTATACTTACCTCATGTTTCATTTAATTTATTATCCCTGAGTATCATCACTCAGACTCTGTGTTTTTTGTGGTGATTACTGTGAGTTTCAGATCCGTTGACGAGGAGGATTATTGGTAGGGATTGATGCACGTCAAAAGGTCTCTACGTGCTAGAGCTAGAGTCAACTGTCATTATTCCTATTGCTTGTCCTAGTCTCTCCGTCACTGCTTTGGACCTCCATTGTCGTCTTGGTCATCCATCACTTTCTAATCTCAAGCGTTTGGGCCCAGAGGTTCAATCCTTGTCTCACCGCTTTTGAGAGCCTTGTCAGTTTGTCAAACACCATAAGGTATCTTATCTGCTCCTATTGAGTTAGTTCATTTTTATGCTTGGGGTCCATGTCTGGTTAAGTCAAAGGCTAATTTTCGTTATTTTGTTTACTTTGTCGAATGACTTGATTGCATTTGATGAGTCATCGTTATTACTTATTCTCTATCTCTACTTTTTTTTATGTTGAGATACAGACATAATTTTCTCTTCCTATCCGCATTTTCACGAGTGATAACGCCCACGAGTATTTCTAATCTTCATTTACGACCTTTCTGACCGCTCGTGAGATTGTTCATAAGTCTTCTTGTCCTCATACACCATCACAAAATGGGATTGCTGAGCATAAAAACCATCACATCTTAGAGGTGACCCGAGCCTTTATGTTCCAAATGAAGGTGCCCAAGATTTTTTAGAGTGAGATTGTTCTAACTGCGGCCTACCTTATCAATCGTATATCGTCCTCTGTTCTTCATAGAGAACCTCATTGTGTCATGTTTACATATACCTCTTTGCATCCACTTTATACGCTCCCCGTACGTGTTTTTAGGTGTACATGCTATGTCTGGGATGTTCACCCTCACTTTACCAAACTTGATTTCAAATCCCTTCGGGGTATCTTTTTAGGTTACTCTCGTACACAAAAGGTTATAGATGTTATTCTCCTGATTTGGGCCATTTTTGTATGTCTGTGGATGTTACTTTTGACAAGTCTACCCTTTTTACTTTCTCTTCTTCTTTCACTCCGTACTTACATTATTTCTCTAGTGTCGCTGATGATACCCTTCTTTATGAATTTGTTTTGCATTGAGTGTCAGCACTACATGTTGCACCTTAGCCACCACATGTTCCTCATCAACCACCTGTCCTACAGGTGTATACCCATCATCCTCGTCCATTTGTATCTTTTGGTCTTGTTCTTCCTCCAGAAGAGTTAGATTCTTCTCCTATAGCGACTCCTGAGTCGGCCCTTACCGAACTCTCATTTTTGTCACTTGACTCTCCATCCTCTATTTCAATGCCTTCTCTCCTATCAGATCTGGACCTCCCCATCGAACTGTGGAAGGGGTAGCGTAGTTGTGTCATTTATCCATTGTCCACTCATATCTCCTACACTACATTTTCTCCTTTGCAAGCCTTTATTTCTACCTAGGATGCTATTTCGATTTCTTGGACGTTGTTCGGAGCTCTTTCTTCTCCTAGATGGCGTGAGGCTGCGGTTGAGGAGATGCAAGCCCTCGAAGCTGATCAGACTTGAGACGTGGTCCTTTTTCCTCTGAGAAGTAGTCTATTGGGTATAAGTGGGTTTATGTGATAAAAATGAACCCTGATGACACTGTTGCTCGACTCAAAGCTTGTTTGGTGACCAAGGGTTATGCTCAGGTCTACGGTGTTGATTGCATCAATACCTTGTTTCCTGTTACGAAGATGGTTCTAGTACGCCTTATTTATCTTATGCATCTTTTGATTTGTCTTTATATCAATTGGATGTCAAGAATGCTTTTCTTCACGGTGATTTAGCTGATGAAGTGTATTTGGAGCAACCACCACAGAAATCTCTATATGATCTGATGCAGTCTCCTAGGACTTGGTTTGAGCGGTTTAGTTCTGTGGTACTTGAGTTCAGTTTATAGCAGCCGACGAAGGATCACTCGGGATTTTATCGGCCCTCTAGTGCTTATTATAGTATCCTTGTTGTATATATGAATGATATTTTTATAACTGAGAGTGATTGTACAGACATCGCTTCTCTGAAGGGCTTTCTTCAAAGTCACTTTCATACTAAAGATCTTGGGGATCTAAAGTATTTCTTAGGAGTTAAAGTAGCTAACTGCAAGTAAGACATATTCTTGTCCCAACGAAAGTACACTCTCAACTTGCTTTGGGACTGGTATGGAGGACGCAAGGCCTAGTGATACTCCTATGGTGCTCAAAGTCAAGCTTGTCTGGAGGGATAGTGAGATATGTGATGATCCCAATAGGTATAAGCGATCGGTGGATAAATTGAATTATCTCGCCATCACTTGCCAACGGGATATTTCCATCTCTATGTGTGGTTAAGCATGGTTAGTTTGATCTCCGAGTCCTTTATTGGGAGGCAGCCTTGCATATCCTCGGATATATTAAAGGACATCCTACCCAGGGTTTACTCTATCGTGATCATGATCATTGACGACATATAGAGGGGTTTTCTGATCCTGACTAAGCTACCTTACCTTCTGATCGAAGATCTACTATCGGGTATTGTGTCTTTGTTGGTGGTAAACTGGTTTCTTGAAACAGTAAGAAGCAATTAGTTGTTGTCGGGTTTAGTGCTAAGTCTATCATGCTCTTGCACATTTAACTAGCGACATTACCTATCTTTATCACTTGCTTGAAGAGTTAAAATATCCAATTTCTCGGCCTGCTCAATTGTGGTGTGATAATTAGTCTACAATTCACATTACGTCAATTCACATTACGTCGAATCCAGTCTTTCATAAATGCAGTAAGCATATTTAAGTTGATAACCACTCTGTTAGAGAGAAGCTGAAGAGTGAAGATATTAATCTGAATCATGTAGGAATGAGCAGTTTAGAGATATCCTCACTAAACCTCTTATAGGAAGTCAAGTTGATTTTATTTGTAATAAACTGGACATGATTAATATCTATGCTCCAGCTTGAGAGTTGTTTGAACTTTAGGTCTAGTGTCGTAGCCCACGACCCATTATAGGTTTATAAATATCTAAACCCAAAATGGGAAAAATTACAAAGATGAAAATGCAAAATAATCACACATCTTGACATGTGTTTGTCAAAGATATCTTATTACTTTACCATTACACGAATTTAAGTTAAACAATATTATTTTATGTACAAGATAAATTCAACTTTCTACCACAAAAGCAGGTGTTGTAGCAGTTCTTAATCTTGCATTATTTCATTACTTTCGGATTTGTATTGCACATCATCGCATGCACAATAAAGCTAGTTACACATAATGGGAGGAATTTAAGTTTTTTAAGTTGAAGAGCATTCTTTTATGTGCAAGACAAATTCTTTTATGAATAAATGTAGAAACTAATATCAAATCTTGACTATCTATACTACTTCTTCTAGCATATAGATGTGCACTTGATATGAATGATACATTACGAAAGAAAAAACATGCAACCTTTTCATTATTTTGAAAATGTCAAGGTACAACAAATACAAAATATGATGATTCTATTATGACAAATCACTAAAAGAAAAATGCAAGCTAGCTTTGAGCAGGTGATGCAAAGCAGCAGAAATAACTCTCGATTAGTAGGCAGAATTGGTGAAGTGGAGATCCTTGCATTGAGTATGGTAATGATATGGCTTCCAATTCAGTCAAACTGAAACCCATGAAAACAAGATTAAAGAGAGGAGTTCAAGATGTAAGGGTTTTAGAAAGACGTGTCATTGGCTGGTTTAGGTTTACTTAGAGGTGAACAATGGGAGAGGGGAGCATCTCAAGCACAACGTGTTACGTTTGCTTTGGCTTGTTTTCTGTTTTCTGTGTTTTATGTTTTGTAGAAAACAAAAAACGCATTTGGTTTGAATTTTCTGTTTTTTGTTTTTTGTTTTTTGTTTTCTGTTTTCTAAAAACAGAAAACAGTTATTAGTTCAAAATTTTCAAAATATAGAAAACGACAAAAAACTGTTTTCTGTGTTTTCGGCAGAAATTCTCAAAACACCCAAAACATCGAAAAACTCAAAGCCCGATAAATTATAAATTATAAATTATAAATTACAAATTATAAACCAAACACGTTTTCTGTCCATTCTATAGCCCCTAAATTTTTCAATAGCCTGCAAAATGGATTCAGTCCATTCTATAGTCGAAAACGTCAACAACTTGCTATGGATAATAAAGTGGATGATGAAGAAAGGTGCAACTGGGAGTGATGGCTATGAGGGTTGAGGGAGTTTTTACTCATTTATCCTTTTCTATT
Source organism: Dionaea muscipula (assembly GCA_028571145.1). NCBI lineage: Eukaryota > Viridiplantae > Streptophyta > Magnoliopsida > Caryophyllales > Droseraceae > Dionaea > Dionaea muscipula. The sequence continues at coordinate 13,045 of JAOWBR010033201.1, forward strand.
TCTCATACTTCGGTCAGATTTATGTTTGTTGGTAAACAGATTACATAAGTTGTGAAAAATAGACATGGCACTAAAAATATCTAAGCCAAAAATACAAGGAATATGACGAATTTGTCCTTGATCTATTTTTAATTTTCTCAACTATTGCTCACTTTATGTTGCAAAATTTTTATTGCTTGCAAGGGCATTTAGCATGCAAAAATTATACACCAAAAGAACTAATTGGAAGGACATTTAGGTATCAGAAACCTATACACCAAAATAAGCAACTCTTTGGTGTTGGCTTATATAGTGGATACTATAAGCATACAAAACTCCCATTCCTCATCCATTATTTTAACGCATTGCCTCAAACTCATGTTTAAAATCTGTACTCCTATCCAAGTATGCATGGTTATATGTAAATGAATATCTATCAACTCTTCCAAACGCAACATAGACAAATACAGCCACAACAGCTAGCTACAACATCTACCTTGACAGAAAGCATTAACACCATTATTGCTGCTTGGAGGACGAACTCATTCTTATGATTGCAGACCTGCAAAAGAAAAAAAAAAAAAAAGCGAATCCATGAACTGTTATCTACCAAAATGAGAATGTGCACGAAGGATTGTCAAAGCACACTGTTGAGTAAGGGTATTTTAGTCATTATGATTGTCATGTCAGTAGTATATTTAAGGAGTCAAGTGTGTTAATAAATGATTAAGATTGTTCCTCCCTTAATATTGTGTTAACATGGTATTAGAGCAAGTAACTTATAGCAAAACCACTATCAAACACGATAGATAAAGAAGCATGCGATCAGCAGCAAGCTGTGGGAAGCACATTAGCAAAGTCAGGAGGTAGTCTCTGCCATAATCACCAGTAGAAGGCCATCACCACGGACAAGGAGACCAGTAGCTGTGTGGTCATTAGTTAGATCTACACAATTTCTCTATTGCTTCGGCGAGACTGACACTATAGAAAAGAAAAGGACAGTGAGTCGCCCGCTCCATTTTGGAGTCATCACCTAATGGTGTCTCACATGGCCATACACGCCACCAGCCCCCATGGATGGATCTCGCGCGCCAGCACATACAATGATGCCAGTGACTGATCGGCGATGTTTCGGGTAACTGATTCTATTTCCAATCCTCGGTCAATGACTACCCTCTTCTTTTGGCACTCGTACTGTTTTTTTCAGGCTATTCTTCATTAAGTTGTTGAGCTTTGGGCTGTTGTTTTTCTTTCAGTGGTGTTGTTCATGTCAGATTAGTCAGTTTCCAATCTCGATTGGTTCTTGTACTCCTGCCTTTGGTTGGGTGCTTCCTGTTTGTACTGGTTGTGTTTGGGAGCATTTTCTTTTGTTGTTGTTGTGGTCCTCGTAGTATGATGACCGTGGAACCTAAACTTGCTACTTCTACTATGATGCTTCCTCAAATTACTACCCAAAAGTTGAATGGGAGTAATTATATGCAATGGACGAAGTGAGTGAAAGTGTTTTTAAGGGAACAAGGGAAGCAAGGCCATCTTGCTGATGATGCACCCAACAATGATGAGGCTAAGAAGTAAGAAGTGGAATGAAGAAGATGCCAAACCATGAGTATGTCGTGGAACTGAATGGAGCCAGAAGTTGTGATTTGTGTACTCACCTAGATACTTGTAAGAAAATTTGGGATTATGTTGGGGTCTAATAAGCTAGAAACATGACGACGATGTATGACTTATCTATTGAGTTGTTGCACAGTATTTTGTGATTTGAAGCAAATACATGACGAGGAGTTGAATGTTCTTATCAGTTCAGGACATGCAGAAACAACGAGAACAGTTAGTTATAATGTGGTTTTTGGTTGGTTTGAATTCCAAATATTAACCTGTATGCTCCCAAATATTGGGAGGTGCTGAACTTCCTATTTTTGCTGAAGTGTTTAGCTAGGGTTCTATGCTCCTCTAAGGAGGGGAATATTGGTGAGTCTAGTGGTGGCAATTGATATGCTCTCGCAACTCAGTCCCAATCCCGTAGTTTAGCAGAGATTTTGGTCATGATAATCGTGTGGACGAGGAACTCCCTATTTTTGCTGAAGTGTTTAGCTAGGGTTCTATGCTCCTTTAAGGAGGGGAATATTGGTGAGTCTAGTGGTGGCAATTGTTATGCTCTCGCAACTCAGTCCCAATCCCGTAGTTTAGCAAAGATTTTGGTCATGATAGTCATGTGGATGACGAACAAGTCATGGAAGGAGGACTCAAGTGCAGCAACTGTGGTAAAGATGGTCATCCTCAAGTTGCCAATGCCGCTACATCAGCCGACTCATATGATATATCTTTCTAGTAGTGGTGCCTGTTTCTAAGGAAGAGTATGCCAAGTTTTCCCAGTGTGAGGCATCTCAAATTTCCACTACTGCTCTTGTTGGTTCTTTTGCTAATCTAGGTTAATCTACAGCATGCTTATCATTTGTTGTTAGGACTTCGGAAATTGACTCTGGAGCTTCCAATCATATGTAAAGTATTCCGTATTCCTATATTTTTCTCGCAATTGATCCCTCTACACAACTTAAATTGACAAATGGGCCGAAAACTATGGTTGGTGATATGGGTCCATTTTTCTAGCTTCATCCCTTTGTTCTCCATCCACATTGTATACCCTTCGTTTTTCTTAATCTTATGTATGTCAAAAACTCACACAAGATCTAAATTGTTCAGTTCTTATTATAGCCTGAAAATAAGCCAAACTAAACACCAACTGGCTCGAGAACCAACTCCGGACAGTCGGGCCAAGGTAGACTAGTTCAACGAGCTAAACCAATGCTGGATCGGCCTCACAAATGAAGAAATCAACTCGTGGACCTGGAAAGATGAGCAAACCACGTCAGAGGAAAGCCCGAGGTGTGAGCCCGGGACGACCGCTCTGATGGCTAAGTAAGCATGTGAAAACAAGATGCGAAATCAAGCTTAACGTCAGAAGTCGGAAAAAAGAGATAGAAAATAAAAGGGGGGTGAGCCCCTATTTATAGGGGAGGAAGTTGCATATTTAC
>JAOWBR010033312.1:0-37138 GCA_028571145.1 Dionaea muscipula
TTTTCCCATGGATGATTTGCTTCCGCGCATGATTATTGATGTTGTTCACGATTTAGAACTGTTTTAGTGGATTTGCTTGATTTTTCACCCGGCTTCAATGACTCGTGAGTCCCTTCACGAGTTATCGCCAGTAACTCGGTTTTGGGGGTTACATTTCTGCACTTCTGCAGAAATCTGCATCATTTAAGAAATGTCCAAACCCGATCCTAAACCAAAGGTTTGACCAAACTTCACACCAAAGCCTCTATCAAGTCTTAAAACATGTCTCAAAGAAAATCAAACCTCCTCTAACCATCTGACACATGCCATTCACTGAATCATCTCCTGAAAAATCAATCCAAGGCATAAGTTCATGAAAACATGAAAAATCATCACAACCATTACCTCAAAAACTTGATCTAGGAGCTTGAAATCCTTTCCCTAAGCTTGCCAAAGAACCTCCCCACCTAGAGATGATGATGAACAAGCAAGGACACCCAAAGAACCGGACGGAAACTTCAAGAATCCATCAAACCCTTAAGCTTTCCCTTCTCCCTTCTCTTCTTCCTTCCTTCTTCTTCTCTTCTTTCTCCTTGCTTCTCTTCCTCTTCTCGGTCAAATGGAGCAGAAAATGGGCTGAGATATGCCCCCAAAATAACCCAAAATCCTCACTTATACACTAACACACACAACACATTTAATAAACCCAAAATCACACTCCACCTCCACCTACTACACCACTTAAAACACTAATAACCTCAAATCGCAAATCACGCTTAGGAGACTAATCATACAAGCCTTATACTCATCACCAAAAATCATAAAATCCCGAGACGATCACAACGAGCCCAAATTCAAAAAGTCAAAACCCGTCCCATCACAAATCGACAAATCGGAAAAAATCCGTGCAATAGACATATGTCAATATGGTACTTAAAGTTCAAGTCTCATCATACCGATCGTGCCGGTATCCTTAAATCGTCCATACGACATGCGATGTAAAAAGTAGCAAAATGGCCGAACAAAACCCGAGAACACTATTCACGGGGTTATTATTCATCGAAAAACTGAAAACCTCAAAAATGAAATATCAATCATAAATAAGCATAAAACAATATAAAAATGAATTGAAAACAAGGGGTATAACAGCTTCTGTCCTTCACCCCTTCATTTGCTTCAACCGCTCTTCTGATCCTTCATAATTCAAGTTGTTTCACCAGCTTGCAATTCCCTCACAACTTCCGCTTCACTGATTCTTCAGTCCTTCGTGGATGCACCACTTTACTGATCTTTAAGAAAACTAATGATCTTGAATGATGAATCACTGATGAGTGATTCACGAGCCCTTTAGGATGAATCTCTTTAGATTAGGGTTTGGATCGAAGTGGCTTGATGAAACTCGTAATCTCAAAGCATGCAGAAAGAGTTTTCATAGATTGAATTCCAAAAGTTGTCTTTTTCTTCTTCATGTCTGGGTAATTATCTTGTCTTTGAAAATTATACCCGTATGAGAGATGTTGAAAATGATCTTCTTTCTTCCCTTGATTCAGCTGGAAATCCTAAAATCAATGGATCTGGTCTTAGTATTCTTTCTTTTTTCGTGTATACTACCCATTCTTTCCTTGCTGAACTAGGGTTTCTAAAATACTGACATTTCCTTTTTCAAAAGGCTGACTTGCCTTTTTGCATGGCTTAGTATCCCGTGATCTTTGTCTTCTTTGATTGTCTTCAACGTCTCCAATGATTTATATTAAATTCAAGTCATTTGAATTTAATATATACCCAATCTTTGTTCTGTGCAATTCCTTTTCTTGACACATGGCATGTTGACGTGGCTTGATTAACCTAGACAGGTCTGTCTCAACTTACATTGTCTTAACTGATTCTGACAAGCCTGAATCTGAAATGCCTGAGTCTATGAAGGCTGATCTTATGTAGACTGCCTCTATCTCGACTGGTCTAACCTTGACTGCTATAGTGGTTTGCATCCTCGACTGCCTCTGTGCATTTCAACCTCGACTGCTTCTATGCTTTGCAAACTCGACTGCCTCTAGGCTTTGCAACCTCGACTGCCTCTGGGATTTTCAACCTCAACTGCCTCTAGTTTTGCAACCTCGACTGCCTCTGGGATTTGCAACCTCGACCGCCTCTGGGATTTGCAACCTCGACTTCCTCTAGGATTTGCAACCTTAACTACCTCTAGGTTTGCAACCTCGACTGCCTCTGCCAAGGCTGGTTCTTCAAACTCAACTGCTCCAAGCTAGACTGCTTCATCAAACCTGATTCTTCAAACACTGAATCTTCAACCTAACCTGTTTAATTTGTTATATGCAACCTTTAATCTAGCAATCAATTACCTAAAATTTAAACACAACATCATCAAAACCTAATACAATCAAACCTATCATTTAATGATGCCAAAACCTCAGATAAATGAAAAAGAGCAAAGAGTAAAACTTGCTTTACTCAAATGCTTAAAAATGTTTTACAAAACATTAATCACAAAAAACATTACAAAAACAGTGCAAAACAGGCTTGACATCTATCTTTTCCTTGGAAAGAAAATGTTGTCATGAACATCCTGCCATCCTACCCAAGCTTTTACATATGTCTTATCTGATCTATCTCTAAATGCTCCATCTCGAAAAAGCTTCTCAAATTCCTCTGTAGATTGAGTAATGATCATTTCACCGCCTTTGTACCGTTTCTTTCTTTTCACAGTCTTCATGTTCTTTTCTCCCTTCTTCTTTGATTGACAAAAATAGAACAGTGCATCATGTCTGCTTACTCCTTTCTTCCAAAATCCTGTATCATAGAGCTTGTTGAATTCATCTAGTTCATTGGCTATCAACATCTCTGATGAATTGAATTTTGGCTCAACAGTTGACCCTTGATGATTGACGTTTTTCTAGTGTTAAAGGAAGATCGATTCAAGCTTTACAATCATTGATTGAAGATACTGGAAGATGAGAAAATGTGGAGATTCACATGTAATTCTTGAAGTCAACACCTGACTTTGTGAAGACTCAAGATATTCAAGAAACTCGTGGATTTTGATGGAGAATCGTGTGTGCCATGTCTCACAGCTTAGGATCCAATGTAAGATTGCTTAACACGCTATTTTAATGTTTAAATCAGTCTAATAGAGGATCCATACTCAAACACACACACACACACACACAACATTGATATTGGAAAACTGTTTTTGAAAATATGCTGGAAACTGCTCGAGGAGTCGACCTCTCCTATGACTGGCAGTTTCGAACTTTTTCTGTGATTTTCCAAATCTGTCCTTATGGTTTTAAATATCATCCTATCTATTTTTAATTGATTTGAGATATATTTTGGATGATATTTCGTGACAAAATATCATTGGATATTAAGATTTACAGAAGATTTGAAGAAGAGCTATTATTTTTGGAAAGTTTGGTTTTTAATAATATATCTTTCAAATCTTTCCCAATCTCTGGATGTAATCCTTTGTGGATATTCTTCGAACGATTTTCTCTAGTATTTCACATGAGAATTTCATCTATAAGAAAGTTACATTGATCTACTTGCTATGCACGCACTTTTTGAGATTCAAGTGACAACTTTCTTCAAGACATTCAAGAAAAAGTGGAGAGCAAGTCTGGATTTTGCAAACTGATTTCAACCAATGTTTTCCACTGTTTTCTCACAATGGATCCCTCTAGAAGATAGGTTTGACGTTAAGTTTTAGTGTTTGCATACTATTAGTTGAGCATATTGATATTTTTCCTAGACTAGAGAGGCATTCACCATCACATTCATCTTATTGCTTTTGTGTTTGGGATTCCTTGAGTGAGGAATTCGAGTTTGTCTTAAGTGGAGAGTTTTTCCACTTTAGGATTAGGTGAAGGAGAGTGCGGCCTTCATCGAGTTGGATGTGGGAGAGTTTGTCTCATATTGAGTCTTAGCTAAGAGAGCCATTGCCTAGTTAAGGGGTATAGGACAGTCATTGCCTATATCTTGAGTTGGTGATAGAGAGTCATTGCTATCACTTTGTATTGTACTGATTCATGTTCATATCAATGAAAGAAACCATTTTACAGATGACTTTACTTTCAATTGGTTGTTTGCTTAAACTTTAGTTGCTCTACAACATAATCCGCATATCACGAGGATTCGACTCCTCCTCATTAAAAACAGTAATTGTGTTTTTAATTGGCATAATTTTTAAGAACACCAATTCACCCCCCCCCCCTCTTAGTGTACTCTTGGATTCTAACAATTGGTATCAGAGCTAGTTTTTCTCAAGCACACGTTTCACCACCCGAGGAAGGATCATGCGAACAATCCAAGAAGGACACTCATTCACAAGGCCTCTAATGTTTAATGGTGATGCATACAACCTATGGAAGAGCCGCATGAAGGACTTCATCAAATCAGTGGATTATGAAGTCTAGAAGATTGTGAAGAATGGACCATTGGCTATAGAGGATGATAAGAAAGTGAAGAAATCAAAAGCACTTTTGACTGAGGATGATGTGAAGAGAGTTGAAAAGAACTCCATGGCAAAGAACATACTGAAGTGTGCATTATCAGAGGATGAATTTAATCAAGTTTTTACTCTCAAGAGTGCAAAAGAAATCTGGGATAGTTTGAAGAACAAATACGAAGGAAATGATCAAGTAAAGGAATCCAAGGTCGAGATCCTATTGCACAAGTATGAAATGTTCAGCATGAAGGAAGGAGAAACAATCACTGAGATGTATGCACGATTTCCTGAAATCTTGAATGCTTTGAAGGGTTTTGGTAAGAACTACTCAGATGAAGACAAAGTAAAGAAAATTCTGAGAATTCTACCAAAAGCTTGGAGACCCAAATTCACTGCCATTCAGGAATGTAAGGATTTGAAGATCATGAGAGTAGATACACTGATCGGTTCACTACTCACTTACGAAGTAATCCTCATGGAATATAAGCCGAATCAGTTCCAAAGAAAAGAAAAGTTAATTGCCTTACAAGTTGAAGAGGAAACTGAGAGTGTTGAAACTGATCCAGAGGATATAGCCATGGTGATCAGAAGCATGAGGAAAGGATTTAAGAAGTTCTAGTTCCACAAGAAGAACAATCAAAAGGGAAGACCGAAACCATCCAACTTCAATTCCAACAATTCCAGCAGAAAGGATGACACATGCTACAAGTGCAAGAAGCCTGGACACACGATCAAAGAGTGCCCAACCTGGAAAGATGAAAACAAGAAGGAAAAGGAGCCAAGGTTCAAGAAGAAGTTTGATTCAATGAAGATCCAAAAAGCCATGATGGTTGCAGCAGCTGCAGCATGGGGAGACTCAGACTCGGATGATGAAGAACCAGAAGCCTACATGGAGGAGCAAACACACATTGGTTACTGTCTGATGGCAGACAAAGATGACGATGCTTACCTACATTCCGAGGAGTCGACCCCTCTTGAGGTACTTGCTACCATTCTAAAGAAAATTCTTGAAGTTCCACATGATGCATTGATTGAACTATGCAATGATCTTTTTGACAGATATAGTGATACATTTGAATAGAGAGATGCATTTAACGATCATATTATTGAATTAAAAAATGACATTGAGGGTTTGGAAAAATAGAAAGAAAATTTGGAAAAGGAGAATCAAATCTTGCATGACAGTCACAAGAATGAACAAACTGAACTTATTGATGACTTAAGGACTGAAGTTGAAGTTTTGAATGTTGAAAAGAGTGATTTGATCAAGAAACAAAAGTTGCATGAAACACAAGTTGAATAACTTAATGAAATGATTGATGATTTGCATGTGGAAATTGAAGTGTTGAAAATTGAGAAGAGCATATCATGAAATCAAGCAAAAAGTCTATTGATGAGCTCTCTGAATTGCTTGCATTGAGAAAGGAGCATAATGAGTTGAAAGTTACTGTTGAAGACTGTAGGAGTCGACTCCTGCAGCAAGAAACTGAGATTTTCAAACCTAAATTTGTTAAAAGTGCAAAAGATGAAGCTAGCACATCTACTGATGTGAAAAACTTAAAATTGACCCTTGAAGCTGTGGAACAAAAGAAAAACTTCCTTGAACGCAAGTTGAAAAAGAAAGAAAACCAAGCTTGGATGACTAAAACCCAAAAGGAGAAGCTTGTTCAAAGTCAAAGGCTTGTTAAAAAAGTTATGGAAATGCAGGGTAGACATGTGCATAGGCAAAGGTTAGGGTATGGAAGATATGAAAGAGGTAGGAAATCCAAATATCTTGACTTGCCTTCACCTATCATTTGTGGAACTTGTGGTGCATTAGGACATACTTTTAGACAATGCATGAAGGGTGAAAATACCATGAATAGGAGCATTCAGTATGTGTATTCACATAGACATTCTATTGGACATCCAAGTGTGAATCATGGTGTAAAATTAAAAACTCTAATTTTTGTTCCGGCTAACCTGAGAGGATCCAAATATATTTGGGTACCTAAAACCACTTGATCTCTTTGTTGCAGGCCGAAGTGAGAAAGGACAGTACATTGGGAGATTTGAAGAAAGGAGAAAGAAGCTGTCCAGTGCAAAATAGAAGGACTCCAGATGTTTTCTCATGCACTGTTGTACCCAAAGAGTCGACTCCTCCTAAGCAGCAGAAGAAGAACAACATGATCAATGATTCTTGGTTTCTAGATAGTGGTTGTTCTCGACACATGACTGGAGATTCATCATTATTCATCTCACTTACAGCAACAAAAGGTGGTAGTGTGACATTCAGAGATGATAAGAAAGGTACAATTCTTGGGTATGGTAAGCTTGGTAAGTGTCAAACTCATTCTATTGATAATATTTTATTAGTTGAAGACTTAAAGCACAATTTGATGAGCATATCCCGCCATTGTGACAGAAGTAACATTGTTGAATTTAATTCTGAGAAATGTTTTTATTAAAAACAAGAACATATGCGAAGTTGTTTTTGAAGGAAAGAGGATTAACAATGCATACAAAGTGGATCTTAACATGTTATCTTCTTCTTCATTATCTTGCATGAGTGTTTTTGAGGATGATCCCACACTTTGGCATAGAAGACTTGGACATGCAAGGTATACACTTTTGGAAAAGCTAAACAAGAAGGAGTTGGTAAGAGGACTACCAAACGTGAAATTTGAGTCTATAAGATTGTGTGATGCTTGTGCAAAAGGTAAACATGTTAGATCATCTTTCTACTCAAAGAAAACAGTAAGTTCTACCTCACCCCTTCAAATGATATATATGGATTTGTGTGGACCCATCAGAGTTCAAAGTAGAGGAGGTGTAAGGTATGTTCTAGTAATTGTTGATGATTTCTCACGCTTTAAATGGATTATCTTTTTAAGGGGGAAAGATGACACATTTTATGAGTTTGAAAGCTTTATAAAAAAGGCTCAAAACCAAATCGAACATAAATTAATTTCCATTAGAACTGATCATGGATCTGAATTTAAAAATTCTAACTTTGATAATTTTTGCAGGAAAAATAGAATTGATCACAACTTTTCAGCCCCAAGAACTCCTCAACAAAATGGAGTGGTGGAATGGAAGAACTGGACCTTAGAAGACATGACTAGGACAATGCTACTTGATAGTGGCTTGTCCAAATCTTATTGGACCGAGGATTTAAATACTGCTTGTTATATTTTAAATAGAGCCTTAGTTCGACCTTTATTTCATAAGACTCCATATGAATTGTTAAAGAACAAAAAGCCTAATCTTGCTCACTTAAGGATTTTTGGATGCAAATGCTTTATCTTGAATAATGGAAAAGAAAACTTAGGAAAATTTGATGCAAGAAGTGATGAAGCTATATTCCTAGGTTATTCAGCACATAGTAAGGCTTACAACGTTTTAAATAAACGAACTATGTGTGTGGAAGAGAGCATCCATGTTTTATTTGATGAGACTAATCAAATTTCAAATGTGTAGGATGATGACTTTATGCTGGAATTAACCAGAGGAGTCGACCCCTCTGGTGAAAGAACAAAAACTGCAGAAGCTAAAATAAATGAAGAAAATGAAGATCACAAGCATCAATGAAGAAAGTTCTAGTACACAAGCTGGGAGCAGTTCAAATCAACAAAATGAAGATGGACAAAATCTGCCCCATGGTGAAACTGATCTGAGGAGTCGACCCCTCAGAAGCTGAAAACAGAAGTCTTCTCATCCCTTAGATAATATCATTGGTGATTCGACCATTGGTGTTAAAACTAGATCTTCATTGCATAATGCATATGCTTATTATAGTTTTCTATCTCAAGTTGAACCTAAAGATTACATGGTTGCTTTGCAGGACCCTGACTGGATACTAGCCATGCAAGAGTAGTTGAATGAATTCCATAGAAACAAAGTGTGGAACCTAGTTCCTAAACCCACGGATCATAATGTCCTTGGACTGAAATGGGTCTTTAGGAACAAGGTTGATGACAATGGTGTGATCATAAGGAACAAAGTAAGGTTTGTGGTAAAAGGATATAGCTAGGAGGAGGGAATTGACTATGATGAGACTTTTGCTCCTGTGGCTAGATTAGAATATTAGAATGCTTATTGTCTTTGCTAACTTTAGAGGATTTGCATTGCATCAAATGGATGTTAAAACTGCATTTTTAAATGGATTTTTGAAAGAGGAAGTGTTTGTTGAACAAACCCCAGATTTTGAGGATTCACATTTTCCAAATCATGTGTTTAAATTTGATAAAGCACTCTATGGTTTAAAGCAAGCTCCTAGAGCATGGTATGAGAGGCTTTCATGTTTTATTTTGAAAAATGGATATTTAAGAGGAAAAATTGATAAAACATTATTTGTAAAGATTAAGGGGGAAGATATCTAAGTAGTTCAGGTTTATGTTGATGATATTATTTTTGGATCTACTAATGAATCTTTATGTGATGAATTTTCGGGTTTAATAAAGAGCGAATTCAGGATGAGTCACATGGGAGAACTAGGATTCTTCCTTGGCCTCCAAATCGAGCAAACACCTGAAGGAACTCTTATACATCAGCAGAAGTAGTTGAAGGATTTGTTGAAGAAATATGAGCTAAGTGAGGCTAAGCCATATGACACACCTATGCCCAGTGGAGGTAAACTAGACTTAGATGAGAAAGGTAAGAAAGTAGATGAAAAACTCTATAGAGGTATGAATGAATCACTTCTCTATCAAACTGCTAGTAGACCTGATATTATGTTTGGTGTGTGCTCATGTGCTAGATTTCAGGCTAATCCAAAAGACTCTCACTTGAAAGCTGTGAAGAGAATATTTAGATACTTGAAAGGTTCATGTGACATCGGTTTGTGGTATCGTAGATGCACTAGTATTGACTTGACTACTTTTTCTAATGCAAATTATGTTGGTTGTTTATTGGATAGGAAAAGCACTTCAGGTATGTGTCATTTCATAGGATCATGCTTAGTTTCATGGGCTTCAAAGAAGTAAAATTCAGTTGCTTTATCTACTACTAAAGCTGAGTACATTTCATCTACTGCATGTTGTGCTCAATGTTGATGGATTTGTCAATAACTTTGGGATTTATTGATTAAAACTTGTTGCACTACAAATTTTTGTGATAACATAATTGCCATATTTTTATCTCAGAATCCAGTCCATCATTCAAAGAGTAAGCATATAGATATTAGACATCACTTCCCAAGGGATCATGTGAAAAGAGGAAATGTGAAACTTGAATTTTACAAAACTGAAGATCAACTAGAAGATATCTTTACAAAACCACTAAATAGGTAAAGATTTGAGAAATTAAAACTTGGATTAAGTTTGATTAAGTTCAATTGAAGTGTGTTTAATTGGAGAACTTTTGGTTATTGCTTAATTGACATTTACACAATTGAAGGGGAGTCGACCCCTATACATGTTTTGTGATTTTAAGTTTTGGTGCATTCAGTTATATTGTGGTACTTTCATTTCCATTTTTACCCCTCTCCATAATTGTCTTGCCCGCCAGTTTTTTTGGATGCCAAAAGCCTCCTAAAACCAAAACTTCACTCACGACATTCAAACCCTAACCGAAACCTCTCAACCTCGACTCCTCAGAAACTCGACCCCTCCAGCTCAAGCTCAACCTGCTCAAGCTTACTTCAATGGCGACATCATCAACCAGATCAACTCCAAAGAAATCAGTTCCAAAAATTCCACAGGATATGCCAGTGTATGATGAGATTCCACTTGTCATCGATTCAAGTGCTTAGAGAAAGGCTCCACTGTCTGACTCAGAGAAAACGATTAGTAATGAGGAGATTGTGATTACTGAAGTGAGAAAGGGGAAGCCATTACCAACGAGAAGATCAAGCAGAATAGCTGATGGTGGAAATGTAAAAAGTGAAACAAAAGTGAAGCAAGCCGAAAGGAGGAAGAAATCAAAGATGACCAGTGAGAAAAGGAAGGAGATTGAACAGAAAAGGAGAGAAAAGAAGAAGAAAGATGTTGAACTGAGAAAGAAAGAGAATGTGGTTGTTTAGGAGAAAATAGTTGCTCGGCCTGGACACATGGAACCTCATACAAAGAAGAGGCACGATTTCAATACTAGTGAAGATAATGAGAAGCTCTTAGAGATGCTGAGGAAAGCAAAGAAAACAAAGAAGGCAGATAAAAGTGAAGAGAAATCAAAACAGAAAGAAAAGAGGAAAGGTCACTCACGAGGAGTCGTACCCTCTGTTCAAAAGAAGCAGAAATCAGAAACAAAGAAACCTACAGAGAAAATAAAGGAAGCTGAATCTTCTGCACAATCAAAATCCAAAAGTTATGATGAGGTATTCACTACACTTCTAGCTGATTTTATCATGCAAAAGAGAGTGATCAGGGGGAAAATCATTAAAGAAAAATGGATGAAAGAAAATGGCTTAAAAGCACTGTTTGAGTTGATTAAAAGACAAAAATGGGACGAGCTGTTTTCAAGAAGGGATTTGGTGTTCAAATTAGCATGTAGAGCTAGAATTCCACTAGAATATGACTGTGAGATTGTCCAATAAAAAGGATGTGGCTACAACAAGAGTGCGTGGAGTAAAGATTGAGCTGGATTGTATGACATTGGCCTCTATCTTGAAGATCCCTGGAAATTATGGCTTGAGTGACTATGTGAACGAAGTATGGGAAGAAGCAAGATACTACAAGCCATTGGAGATCACCAAGAAGTTCTCCAATGATGAAACAATCACTAAGGCTGGAAGAGTCTCATCTTCACTCATGAAACCATTTCAAAGGATGGTGCACATTTTTATTATGAAGAATCTTATACCAAGATTTGGGAAGAGAGACACTGCTAGTTTCATGGATCTGACATATATGGAGTACTTGACTGCCAAGCTTCCAATCAATTTCCCTCGGCTGATGCTAAGGCATATAGCATATGTGATCAATGTCCCACACCATGAGTTACCATATGGGGGGCTACTCACCAGAGTTTGATGCTTTTGATGTTCCTCTGGACGATAAAGAGGGTGATGAACCTGCCAAAATAGATTTCTTTGAGAAAACATTCCTTAACATGTCATAGTTGAAAAGGGAAAATGGTGTTTGGTGGCTGGGCAGTGGAGCAAATAGGAGGAGAGATGATGAAGTAAATGAGATGGAAAATGAAAAGAATGAAGAGGAAGCTAAAGATACAGATGAAGTTGAAAATAAGGGTAGAATCAGTAAGCAGGCTTTGATTGGGAAGTTGTGAATGAAGAAGTACATGTTGAGGGGGAACAAGTTCAAAAGGAAGATGAGATTGATGATTCTGGATCTGGTGAGAAATTCTATGATGCTGTGGATGATGAGGGACCTGTTGAAGTTCCAGATGTGGTTGTTCCAGCTGCTCCAAAGGTTCCAGTAGTGCTCACAACTCTTGCAGTTTAGCAAACCATGAAAAGGACAAGCACAGGAGTCGACCCCTCGGGTCCTTCAAGCAGCATACCAGATTTTAACTTACTTCATCTTCAAGCTGAGTTTGACAGAGATCTCCAGAAGAATGCCAGATTTCAGGAGATGTACTAAGAGCTACAATCCAAACCCCCTACCTCACTTAAACCCTAGGAATCCCTTGATAGCCCTAGCCAATCTTGACCATAGCTTGATCATACTTTAGACTACCCTGACCATCTTTTGATCTTGTTCTAGCTATTGTTCTAAACATTCTGTTATTTCATTTTGACAAACATTCCCTTTTGATATCCATTTACCACAATGTTAACTGTTGCATCATGGCTTTTCATTGCTTTGCATGCTATAATTGTTGATTTTCTAGCTTTTATATGTATTGTCTTTTTGTTGATGCCAAAAGGGGAAAAATTAGATGTATTTTAAGCTGAATGAGTAGTGTGTGGATGTGCCTGGTCGTCCCAGATATCTGGTGGACTGCATCTAAAGTCTTGATTGCTAGAATCTTAACTTATTTTAGTTGGTCTTTATCTTTACTGCTTAGTTGTGATTTTGATTTTTTTATTTCATTGGTGGATGGATATGACTGAGATGAATATGAAAGTGGTTTGCCTAGTAGCTATTGTTTTATGTCTTTGATAATATCCTGAGATTCTCTATATATCACTTTACGTGAACCATGTTTTGATTTGAATCATGTTACTTTATGATTTTTTCCCATGCATATGTGTTGAAATTCATCAAGTGTTTTTCATCATCAAAAAGGGAAAATTTGTTGACCCTTGATGATTGATGTCTTGATGATAACAAACACTTGGTATGTTTGATGCTTGGTATGTTTAGTTCTAATCAAGCGACAGATTTCAAAGTGTTAGTGTATTGTTCATGAATAAACTGTATGGATGATCAAGATATTATCTAGTTGTTGTGACATCCCAGAGTTAAGAAAATATTGGTTCGAGCTCTGCAATCATTGATTAAAGATGCAGAAAGCATGAGAAGATGTGGAGATTCATATGGAAGACTCAAGTCAACCCCTCATTGAAAAGTAGAAGAAGAATCTCAAGAAAGTCATGAATTTTAATGGAGGTTCATGTGTGTCAAGTGTCACTGCTTAGGATCCAATGTAAGGTTGCTTAACACTCTATTTTAATGTTTAAATCAGTCTAATAGAAGATTCATACTCACACACACACACACAACAATGATTTTGAGAAAACTATTTTTAAAAGTTATTAGAAACTGCCCGAGGAGTCGACCCCTCCTCTGGTTGGGAAGTTACGATTTTTCTCTGTGATTTTACAAATCTGCCCATAAGTTTTTAAATCTCATCCAAACTATTTAAAAATATTTTAAGATATATTTTGGATGATATTTGGTGAAAAAATATTATTGGATATTAAGATTTACAGAAGATTTGAAGAAGTGGTTTTATTTTGGAAAGTTTTGTTTTAGTTGAAATATCTTTTAAAATCTTTCCAAATATTATGATGTAATCTTTTCTGGTTATTCCTTGAACGATTTTCTTCTGTATTTCATATGGGAATTTCATCTATAAGAAAGTTACATCGATCTACTGCTATGCACGCACTTCATATGATTTCAAGTGGCAAACTTTCCTCAAGCATCCAAGAGAAGTGCAAGCAAGTATATTGGGTTTTGCAAATTGTTTTCACAACCATCTTCTACTGATTTCTCACAATGGATCCCTCTGGAAGACAGGTTTGACGTTAAGGTACAGTATTTGCATACCATTAGTTGAGCATATTGATATTTTGTCTAAACTAGAGAGGCATTCCCCATCACATTCATCTTATTGCTTTTGTGTTTGTGATTCCTTAAGTGAGGAATTCGAATTTGTCCTAAATGGAGAGTTTTGTCACCTTAGGATTGGGTGAAGGAGAGTGTGGCCTTCATCGAGTTGGGTGTGAGAGAGTTTTGCTCACATCGAGTCTTAGTTAGGAGAGTCATTGCCTAGTTAAGGGGTATAGGAGAGTCATTGCCTATATCTTGAATTTGTGATAGAGAGTCATTACTATCACCTTATATTGTACTGATTCATATTCATATTAATGAAAGAAACCATTTTCCAGATGACTTTCCTTTAAAATTGGTTGTTTGCTTAAGCTTCAGTTGCTCTACATCATATTCCGCATATCACGAGGAGTCGACTCCTCCTCATCAGAAACAACAACTGTGTTTTAATTGCCATAATTTTTAATAACACCAATTCAATCCGTGGTGTACTCTTGGATTCTAACAATTCCGATCATGGGGATCGAGATAATCTCTTACGTCTAATGGCTCGTATATTTCGATCACAGGGATTGAGATAATCTCTCTTACTCCTTCCTTCACTTTTTCCTCTATTTTATACTTACCTGATCTTCCGTTTAATTTATTATCTGTGAGCATCCTGGCGTGGGCTCATCGGTGTCGTGATGTATTTTTTTATGATTATTGTGAGTTTCGGGATCTATTCACAAGGAAGGCTATTGATAGGGGTCAACACAGGTCAAGGGGTCTCTACGTGTTGGATCCAAAGTCGCTTGTCATTGCTCCCGTTACTTGTCCTAGTCTCTTGCTTTGGATCTTCATTGTTGTCCATCTATCACTTTCCAGTCTCAAGCAATTACGTCCAGAGATTCAGTCCTTGTCTCATCTCTTTGTGAGTCTTGTCACTTGTCAGTTTGCCAAACACCATAGAGCGTCTTATAGGTCTTGAGTCAATAAACGAGTTTCTGCTTCTTTTGAGTTAGTTGATTCTGACATTTGAGATCCATGTCTTATTGAGTCAAAGGTTGGGTTTCATTATTTTGCTTCCTTTGTTGATGACTGTTCACAAATGACCTAGTTGTATTCGATGAAACATCGTTCTGAGTTATTCACTATCTTTACAGTTTTTTATGCTGTGATAATCGGTCTACTAACCACATAGTTTCTGATCCAGTTTTTCATGAAAGAACGAAGCATATGAGGTTGACTGTCATTTTGTGAGATAGAAATTGCAGAGTGGTGATATTCTGTTAAGCCATGTAAAGACAGGGAGCAACTTGGTGACATTCTAACTAAACCTCTTTCTGAAAATCGGGCTAAATATATGTGTAACAAGCTAGGCATGATTAATATCTATACTCCACCTTGAGGGGGAGTGTTGTGAGTTAGTGAGTTGGTATTAGTATTGAGTATTGGGCTTGGGCCTAGGTTAGTTTGTTGTAGTGGACTTGTCATATTCTATAATGTATAAATATCAAGTAAGAGCCTCATTTTAGAGGCTAAGCCTTCAAACCACATCATTGAACAGTAATTTGGCTAAGGAGGTGCATTTGGAGCAACCACCAAGGTTTGTTGCTCTCGGAAAGTCTGAACATGAGTATGTTGCTTCAAGAAATCTCTGTATGATCTGAAACAGTTTCTCAAGGCTTGGTTTGGGCGATTTAGTTCTATGGTACGAGAGTTCGATTTACAGCAATTGGCGAAAGATCACTCGATATTCTATCAACACTCTAGTGTCGGTTGTATTCTCTTTGTTGTATATGTAGATATTATTATAACCAAGAGTGATAGTATAGGGATCGCTTCTCTGAAGGGCTTTCTTCAAAGTCATTTTAAGATTAAACACCTTGGAGATCTGAGGTATTTCTTAGGGGTTGAAGTAGCTCGCTGCAAGTAGGGTATGTTCTTGTCCCAGTGAAAGTACACTCTCAACTTGCTTCGGGATACTGGTATAGAGGACACGAGGCCTTAGTTTATCCCAGGGGATGGTGAGGTGTATGGTGATCCCAATAGGTATAAACGTGGTGAATAAATTAAATTATTTTGCCATCACTCACCTGAATATTTCCTTCTCTGCAAGCATGATTAATCAGTTTGTCTAATTCCCAAGTCCCTCAATGAGAGGCATCCTTGCATATCCTTAGATATATTAAAGGGTATCATGCCCAAGGTTTACTCTATCGTGATCATGGTCAACGACGTATAGAGGGATTTTCTAATGCCGACTGGACTGGCTCACCTTCTGATCGGGTATTATGACTTTCCTGATGGTAATATGATTTCTTGGAAGAGTAAAAAGCAATCGTTTGTTGCCTCATCAGTGCTGAATGTTAGTATGGTGCTCTTGCACATTTGACTAGCGATGTTACCTATCTTTATCAATTGCTTGAGGAGTTGAGATATCCAGTTTCTCAGCTTGCTAAGTTGTGTTGTGATAATCAGTCTGTTATTTATATTGTGTCGAATCCAATCTTTCAACAACGCACCAAGCATATTGAAGTTCATTGTCACTTTGTTAAAGAGAAGTTAAAGAGTGTGAATATTATCTGAATCATGTGAAGACGAGTGAGCAACTCAAATATATCCTCATTAAGCCTCTCGCAGGAAGTCAGATTCATTTTGTTTGTAACAAACTAAGCATGATTAATATATATGCTCCAACTTGAGGGGGATTGTTGAGAGTTGTTTGGGCTTCATTGTCTTTAGGTCTAATGTGATGGCCCACGGCCCATTATAGGTTTATAAATACTGTGGACAACCTCTCCTAGGATTTTTGTGCCTTCTCATTATTTTATCACATATCATGACTTATATTTTTTAGTAAGGGTATTTCAATCAATAAACCTTTGTTTCGTATACAAGGTAAGTTGTCTAGGAATCGCAGCAAGAGACATGAATGAGGTGTAAGTGGAATTAGGGCTGTGAGTCGCACTCCCATTGTAGACTAGTGCAAAACTCTGTCGTCACTCCCATGCTTTTTCCCTTCCACTTGAAGGGTTCTCCACACTTCCTTCTCTATATTGTGTGCTTGTCACAAAAAAGTTGTATTACAGCCAACAGCTAAGCTGAGATTCTGAGAAGCATGAGCGGCCCAAGAGACGCATTGGCATGCCGATGCTGGCAGTAATACGCAATAAAGGCATGGCGGAGGGGCGTGTGGGCTTAATGAGTCGACATGCACGTGTTGGCACACGGGTACAAAAATAAAAGCCGCACAAGATATATGGTAAAATATCTCTCACAAGTCTTCCAGACTTAGCACACCATGTTCCACACTAATACAGGATATTACAACATAAAGATGTCGAATTGTTTGTTAATGAAACTGTAAGGGAGGGCTGGAATAGGTAAAAATTTTAGGGTATGATTCGATATTTTTACCAATATTTTAAAATTCATTTTGCCTTCCCAAGTCAAACAAGAAAACCAAAAACCAAACAGAGACAAGTAAATGTCAGTTCGACCACCTTGAATTTCGCTGACTTCCAATTGATTATCAAGATAAACAACAGAAAGGCAATTTAAATATCATTTTGCCTTGTGAAGAAAAATTGGACAATCTAATTTTTCAAGAACATCACCGGTTTAACAATGCATACTAATCTACGTTCTTGGGGACCGTCTCCCACATCAATGCTTATAGCACTACTCTACATCACTAAGTTGAGAAAGTTTGTCCAAATTGTTTGACTAGCTAGTCACAACATTTTGGTTCTGGGCTTAAAAGTGCTTGTTTACCTCTCAACAAGATGCAATTAGTATTCCATTTCTTTCATCAAATCTAATTTTGTGCCCGGCATACACCCTCAAAACTATCGAAATCTTGACCTTGAACATTATCATAAGAGATGAAAACCCCTTGTTCACACTAACAAGACATCACCGACCACACAATTTAAATTTAGGACTTACAAATTCCACATATTGTATGATGTTTTTAATTAACCTAACTTTTCAAATGAGAACACACCTGGTTCAAGCCAAGGTACTCGGACAACCGAAGTGCCAGAAGGTGGTGATTGGCATTAATTAAACGGCTAATTAAAACTGGGGCAGTCAGGACCTGTAACACAAAAGTGGATGAAGTAAGATCTTCTGAAGATTATTGGTAGATTTAGCCATGAAAATATAAAAAAAGTATAATCAATGTGCACCCAAGGACCTTATATTGCTGTATACTAAGAGGGATCCCAACATCAGCACTGCGGACAGCATTTAAGATGCGCAAAGTTTTACACATCTCCTGGAAACGATCACGTGGAACATTGCTGCCAAAGCCAACTGGATATCAATACTAATACAAACAATCAGACAACCAAAATTCCAACTTAAGGCTTTAAATATAGCCAGCTATATAAACTAAAAAAATAGGTAGAAAAAGCAAATAGAGAAAGAATGTCACAAGGAACAGTTTGCAGCATCTAAAAAATTCATTCAAATCCCAAGACTCCATAAGCGACAAGATCTAGATTCCATCATTTTCAGCATGAAAGAATATTCCTGAGTCTTGAAGTAGCCAACACTATCCTTTCATTAGTAGACAACTTATTTTCTTGCTTCTTGAGATCACAAAAGTTTGGATCCTGGATAAAGATACCAAACCCAATCTCAAAGGAAGCTTTTGGAGTAACCATTTGTTACATCATTCAAACTCTATCAGCTTCATACAAGGGATAAAAGTTGACGTAGAAAAGAGTAGCCAAGAGAATTAATTTCAATTCAAGCAAACATCTCTAATTGGCTATATCCTCTCCAAATTTGTCTCGTAACACCAAGTATCAGCCTAAGATAAAATCCAAAACAGGACATAATCGAAGAACACAATTGAAATTTACAGCACAATTACGAAGAAGAAATAAAGAGGTGCTGAGACAGCGCCCTTGATAAGCAAACAAATCTAGAGCAGTCTTTAAAAAATGAATTAAAAGTTGATTGATCTGTAAATATCAATTCTGATAAGATAATGCTATGGTAGATATGGTAGAATATTAGGAATGTACATCAGGTCGGGTCCCGGGTTCCCAGACCGGGTTAGACCCGACCTGGTTACTAAATACCCCCCTTGACCCGACCGAATACCCGGCTTTCCGGGTTCCAAGTTACCGGGTTATCGGGTTCAGATCCAGTTTAACCAGACTATCTGAACTAAAACTTTCAAAAAAAAAACTATATATAATATAATTTAAATTTAAATTTAATATCATCATAAAATTAGATATTAAATTTATTAAAACTGAAGACCCTTGATCTTCCTGTCCAAATAGCCAAGAGATAGAGACTTGATATTTTTAGCTTTGGGCTTAGTGGCTTACTAATTTAGAGGTTCTCCACTGATATTTTACCTTGTGGTCGATGTGGGAAGGTGAGAACTAAAGCTCTCATCCTTTCAATTCCAAATCCACTGGCCACGAGCAGAGAAGGCTTCTCTGCCCTCTCATCCTCTCATCCATTCGCACGGTCACGCCACTGCCCTCTCTGTCTAGATTTGCCCTCTACCCCTCTCAACCTCTCATCCACTCACACTGATGCCCACCACTGGACATTGCCTCACGTGCATGACCCCCTTCCCTCACACTTTTATTTTGCTCCTCAGCCCTTCACTCACACTTTCATTTTTCTCACATCGACTAATGAGAAATTGGGATGGGGTAAGAACTCTATATAAGAGAACCAGCTCTTCAATTAATCTTCACTTCTCCAAGCTATTTCAATTCTTGAAATTCTTCAAATATGAAGAAAATATTCAAAGTGTTTTGATAAAAATAAAATAAATTAAGTAAATTATTTAAGATCACACATGGGTAACCGGGTCACTCGATTACCCGGTTTTGCTAAAATTTGAAAGCCGGAACCCCATCCAGTAAGAGATCAGGTCGGGTGAGACCCAACCCGGTTCAAACCGGGTCAACCCGACCCGATCCGATTAATGACCCAATCCGGACCAGGTGACTGGTTTTTCCAGGTTCCGGGTCATGTTGTACAACCCTATAGAATATAGTAATATTCTACCATAGCTTTAAAGGTACACGCCTATCGCACACGATGTATGAAGCGGCTCTCCATCTCTATCAACCCACGTTAATCATATCTATCTTAACAAACGTCATTTCTCTTTGCAATTTGGTTGACACTCCGTAGAAACTACAACATTGTTGCTTCCTACATGTCCGAACTTGTCACCATCCTCCCCGCTCGACCAATTGGATATCAAGGAAAAAATACAAGGACCCCTCTTTCTTGTTTATATAGGCCGTGTTTGATTTTTTCGTAGAAAAATGACGGATAATTAATGATGAGAGATAAAAAGAAGGATTATAAACGATGAGATAGTGGGTTGGATTTAATATCCAACTTCCCTAACTAATCCACTGATTGTTTGAAATAGAAAACATGGGATTAGAAAAAAAATACCCTCACGTATGTCTCTCCCTCACGTCTCTCTCTCCCTCTTGAAAATCAAAATCGGCAGATCTGAGGATTGTCGGCTGATCCAACAAAAAAAAAATAATAATAAAATCAAAATCCAATCGAGGGCGTCAGCTGATTCAGCAATCAAAAATCAAAATCAGTTGATTCAACAAAAAAAAAAAATCAAAATCCCATCGAGGATGTTGGCTGATTCAACAATCGAAAATCAAAATCGATTGATTCAACAAAAAAAAATCAACAAATTACCTCGGGATTGTCGGAGGAGGGTGAAGAGGGTGTCGACAGATCTGAGGTCGACTTCTCAAATGAGGGCAACGATCTGTGAGAGGTCATCGGGCAGATCTGAAGCAAACAATCGAGGGCGTTGGCTTCACGAATGAGGTCGACAGATGGTTTTTTTTTTCCTTATCCAGGCCATGCGGGATTTGTTAAACCATAACCCCCCCCCCCCTTCTTTTATTTTCCAACCTTTTTGGGGGAATAGAACAAGATGGGATAAATAATCCACAATACTACCAGACAAAACAAACACTGGATAGAGCTCATCCAGGATAAATAATCCAATTCGGGATGCTCTATCCAAAAATCAAACAAGGCCATAGAGTTTAATGGACGGTTCTATTGGTAAATGTCAAAGAAAATAAATGTAGCGTATATTCGCTTGACCAGGGAAAACGAAGTTGATCTAATTAGGATTAGGGTACAACTCTCGTTGACGAATTTCCTAAAAGTGTCAATTGATCTTTGTGCTATCATCCAAGTATGTATATTTCCAGTCCATGCATTATTGATCCAGAAAATTTCTACAAAAAACCATGCAGGTTGATACTGCAGTTCTTTAGTGCAAGAACGAGAAAAGAAAGGCATATGCATGAACCCCATGCATTTTGTTTGGTTGGGAGGGGGGTTAAAATGCAAAAATATTTCCTAGACTTTCTATTATATGCTTGAGCTTTTGATAGTCTGGGTTTGTTGACAATGGGGTTAAATCAATTGATAATATACAGGGCATGAGAAGAGGTGCCCAAATAAACTGAGTAAACAAACCAAACATTCCTAGAAAGATATATGATACACCACTGAAGAATAAGTTGAATTAGCAAGGAGAAGTAGAGAATTAGGTCAAGAAACCATTGAGCTGTAAAACTAGAAGGAAATTTAATGGACTTCAACTTGCAGAGATGTAGGTTTAAGTAATGGGACAGATGAAGAGAACCCAAAACAATGCATGTCAGTGAGACGCCAAGCTATATAATCGTTCCTTGTTTGTTATCGAAAGCAATCAAGCTTTCTGGAGCTAAAAGTTTTGCAATCTTATGGGCACGAGGAGATTGGGAAAATTAAGCCTCTTTTCAAATTGAAACTCATTGTCACAGAGCTTCAAGACATTCTTAGTGTTATGTGTCTTAGCAAGTGGGAAGTTTAAGTGTTCTATGAGACTAGTATAGCAACTCCCTTTCTCGAGACCCAAATTATCATATTGTTTGACGGAAATCTATAGCTGATCTTGGTTTCCTAGCATCTCTTTTGATATGTTCAACACCTTGTTCATAAACATTTATAGCCCAAAACAAGATGTGATGAGTAGAAATCAACTATAACACAAGAAAACAGTGGCTCCTGACAAACCTATATACTAAACTCGCATAATCATAAGCAGCATTATTCACAAACGCACACCACTATGTGTCTCCCAATAAACCTATAATCAATCTCTCGCACAAGCATGAGCAGAACGACACACAACAATATAAGGTGAAGGATTTACTAAGACACAAACACACCCACACGCCGCCTCACAAACAGAAGCAGAAGAATCGGATTGCGAATCCATGTAACCAACCACCCTGACTATAAGTTGTAGACAATCCCATAAACACATGTAAATATGCACATTCTAGAGATAGAGAACCCAACTATAAACTGAAAATCTAACCTGCAGAATGCTTGACCATAGCTCGCAGCCCTTAGCAGTGAACGTTGGCGTGAAATATCAAACTCATAACCTGCCGCATCAATACATGCTTCGATGGCTTCTGGCAGGGATGACCTTATCATCCTCAAATTTTCATCTGCCTGACAAATGATATGAAATCAAAGCTCTTCTCATACAGCAATAAAAAATATTAGATTCATGGTACACTACTGTATCCATACATCATGCAGGAATGCAAAAGCGCACATACTTGCACAAACTAAACCATATTCATATGAAAGAACATGCAATATTCACACATAATCAGAATGAGAAAACCCATCAGCATGAAAGGTTAAGAAACTTGTTTGAAAAGCATTACAAGCACTGTGGGCCATCCCACCCAACCTTTCCTCTCCTTCCCCTTCCCCGTTCCCCTTCCCTAGCTCGCTCCCCAACCAACAAGAGCATTGTAAAAGAGGTTTCCAAGGTCCTCTTTAGAGATTGGGGTAGACACTCATCAAGAGATGGGACCGCCAGCAATAGCAAGATGTGGCCATACTCACTCGAGCAATCACATTGCAGAATCTACCTTCCAAGATTTTACTCTCATCTAACATGTGTGAGTGCAAGCAGATCACTAAAGGTACAAGTGCATATCAAAATATTGCCTCTACTATTTCCACGAAGTTTGAAAGCATTCCATTGAGGGAGAAGATCGAGCACACAAGTAAAAGTGAGTATTGGGTTTTCATGGTGTACCTTTGCACTTCGCTTGTCAAAATGATCCAAGGCATCATTCAGTAAAGCTGCGGGCGTTGTACTACCAATTTTAAAGATGGACACAGTGGAATCCGGGACTCGCTGTAGGAACTCCATACTTGTATTGGAGAGTACCCTTACGCCATCACATTCTGAGATGAGAAATATTGGTTCATCATAAAAGTAATTTACTGGATCTCCATAAGGACCCACCATCAGCAGTACTTCATCCCAATAAAGTAGAACCGTGTCCATTCCACACCAAGCCAGCTGCTCTGGAGGAAGAGCAGACTGTAAAAGAAGATAAATGCAATAAGACACTGGTGCATACTATCTGTCACTAGTTGCTATTGAGGAAAGAGATTTTAATAGGTGCATAATTTCAACAAATGGAAATAGGAGGACTAGACATCAAGAGTCAAAGATCCAAATGCCTACTTTCTCCATCTTCTGGATTAAGGACTCAAGGATTAATTATGCCTTCCACTATGTACCTCTGTTGAAGAGAAACTATTAAGAAAAGAACAAAAAAAAAAAAAAAACAGAAAAAGTTGCAGGAGAAGGTGGCACCAATCTGCATGTGGAAAGAGACAGCCAGGTTTTATCAAGTTTGACAAAGTCACTTGCTATAATATCAAGAGCATCTATAAGTAAAATAAGTACTAACAATCACCCTTAAAGCGATTGTTTAGGAGCAGCTTGAAGGAAGTTATTTCCCATTTTATGCAGGTATTCTTCACGTCATGTGACCTCGAGTTTGGAAAGAGACAACCCAGGTTTTATCAAGTTTGACAAATAGTCACTTGCTCTCATATCAAGAGCAACTATAAGTAAGAGAAGTACTAACAATCGCCCTAAAGGAGATTGTTTAAATTGAGGAGCAGCTTGAACGAAGTTATTTCCCATTTTATGCAGGTATTTCTTGTGTCATGTAACATTACGTTTGATGAGTTCCATCAATACCATGATGTAATTCATATGCACGTCAAAATGCACCTCAATTACAGACCAAGAGCAATAAATAGAAGGAACGATGCGTGAAGATCTTGCCCTGAATAATGTCCATCTTGATGTGCCTTACCAAGAAGTCGATTCATCCTTAAGATACCTTAACATCTCAAGCAACCAAATCCCCATCTCAAGCTTATCAACAATCTCAACCTCAATACGCCAAGGAATTTGATTGGACAGATCATTCCACTGTACACCAATAGGCAGTAGTGTGCCTAAATAAATGGCACATCCCATACTCCATTTCATAACACTTGAAGCTATAGGATCCCTGAGTTATCCACAAATCATCTTCCAGAAACCAGGACACTAGGCCACTTTTCTTTGCTACATCAACCGCCTAGCTTCAACTACATTCATTGGTCAGCCAAAACATGAAACAAACCATCTCAAAACATGAAATGAACCATCTCTACACATGCAATCAAAAGCATGTTCTTCAGCTGTAACAACCTCAAAGGAAAGACCATCTCCAACTTGTACCTCTTCAACCTAAAGATTGGTTCATTAATGGCATTGCAAATAAGTGACTTCTTATCTTAAGACCAACCAAGATAGAGAACCAAAATACTGAAGAACTGCCATAAGATAAGCTGCTATGAGGCAAAGTGAAGCTTCCTTCCTCTGAGAAATAAAGAGTTCTCTTTGAAACATACAAGAAATGAGCAAACTTTCTTTTGGAAAAAAAAAAAATCGAGGCCAAAGGCACTCCCTGTACAAAATTAACAAGATGGCAACACAACTTTCCAAAGAAATAAACAACTAGCTACATTCAGGGGGGAGCATTTGGTTATTTCGGTTTGGTTCGGTTTGGTTTATAAAAATTAAAACTGAACTTTCAGTTCAGTTTTTTAACCGAATAATTCGGGTTCGATTCGATCAAAACTGATTTTTTGTAAAAAGAAAATATGCACTTTATTTCTACTCTATCTAGTTTTATCCCTGTAAAAAAAACATACCAAATAATCCAGAAATACATTATACATGAACAATAGTATTGTTTAAACTCTAGAAATTAAAAAACAAAAAACCGAACCAATAAATTAGGTTAGGTTAAGTTATTAAAAAAAAATCGATTTTTCGGTATAAATCAAATTGTTGTTTCCAAAACTAAACCGAAAATCAAATTACAAAAAAAACCTAAAACAACCGAACCAAATAAACTGGTTAAGTTTTTTCGGTTTAAACCAAAGTTTACTCTACCCTAACTGCATTTTCAAGTTGGCCAACTAGACTAGAAGTCTAGAAGCAACATCACTAAATTTACAATATATCGCCCATAGTGGTAGATCAGGACAAGATGAATTGCAGCCACCAGAGGGGATCTCAAGTCAGCCTCCTAAAAACAGAGGTCATCAAAGAAAAAAGGGTATTATATTTTGGACATATACATTCGTTCTCTGTACTCAAAACTCAAGTGTACAAATGTCCACAGGTGCAAAGTCCTGAGGTTCTAGCAGCATTTCACAATCCAACATAATTCATACTAAAAGAAGGCACCCAAATTCTCTTGTGATTTATGGCAGTTTGATTCCTGGAATTAACTGGGGAACCATCAAACCAAAGACAGATATCAATCAAATAATTTCCTCCTACTCAGAAACCTAATCATATATGATGGTTGTGATTGTAGTCTGTTGCAGGCATTAGGTTCTGGCCTTTATGTGCTTACCAAAGTAATTTATTAGCGATGGCAAATTGTCTAAGCAAGAATCACGAA
Organism: Dionaea muscipula; assembly: GCA_028571145.1. NCBI lineage: Eukaryota > Viridiplantae > Streptophyta > Magnoliopsida > Caryophyllales > Droseraceae > Dionaea > Dionaea muscipula. The sequence continues at coordinate 25,452 of JAOWBR010033312.1, forward strand.
CAAGGGGAAATTGACGAAAAAATTGCATGGAGGGACAAGTGTTCCATGAGCATCAAAAGGTAAAAGGATACACCTTAATTAAAGGGGGAAATATAAAAAAGATGCCAGTCAAACCCAACAAAGCTGCATCATGTATGACATTTAGTCATGATAGGATGGAATTTGAAACTTTTAGGAATTCAAGCCTAATTCAAGGCTTCCTCTAGTTGTGAGAGAGAGAAATAAGTGCTTCAGGTACGTCCATGGAGTTGCAGTAATTTCACTATGATATGGAAGAGAACATTATAAGAGAACTTGTGAGTTGGGATGATGGTTACACCATCCTACATCCCCTTATATAGTGAGTGGAATGCATGCACATGCCCAGATGCAATAAACATGGCTCATAACACCTACGCAACAGTTCATTTCTCCGACCTCTGCACCCAACCTTTGGTTTTCTAAGGTTCATGAATAAGCTCCATAATTCCCAAAAACCTTTCTCCTCCTAACATCTGATTTTCCAAGGTTTACAAATAGGCTCCACAATTCTCAACAATTCTCCCACTTGGAGACTAATTTATCAAAGCAACAAAGCATCTAAGAGGATATAACCTTCCACTGCAACTTGATTGCTTATCTTCAAGCACGAAAACCAACCAAAATTGAGCACAAGTTCAGCTTTGCTAAGGTGACCCCCTTAGTTAGTATATCCGTTAGATTTTCACTTCAATGAATGTTGTTAAAAATCATTGCTCCATCTTCAAGAAGTTGTCAGATGAAGTGATATTTGATTTGAATATAGTTCGTCCTAGAATGAAACGCGAGATTCTTGGCAAGAAAAAATAGCACTCTGACTATCACTATAGAAAGTTCCTTTTTCAACCTTCTTGCCCAATTCTTCCTAGAAACCATATCCTTCTCGGCTTCTATCACGGCAATGTACTCAAGTTCTGTTGTTGAAAGAACAACAATCTTCTGGACATTAGAACTCCATGACACAACATTACCTCTAAGAATATAAAGGTAACTTCTTTCTGTTATCAATATCGCCAGCTAAATTGGCATCTACAAGAATCTGCAATTTAAAACCAACTGCAGTAAAATGGAGACAACATTCCAAGGAACCCTTCAAAAATCTCATAATCCATTAAACTGTTTGTCAATTTTGCTTTCCTGCATCAATCACGTATCTGCTCACAACTTCACCGCATGGGCAATGTTCAGTCTAGTATAAACCATGGCATACATGAGAGAACCAATAGCTGAGGCATAAGGGATCCTACTCATGTAGGTATGCTCATCATCGTTCTTTGGTGACTGGTCATTGTTGAGTATGACATGGACTCCCAAAGGTGTACTAACTGGTTTTGTGTTGTCCATGTTGAATCTTTTGAGAACTTGTCAACATATTCGGCTTGAGAAAGTTTGAAAGTACCTTTAGCTCTATCTTTGGTAATTCTCATCCCAAGGATTTATTTTACAACTCCCCAATCCTTCATTGCAAAGTGCTTTGGCAACTTCCTCTTCAAATCATTCATCATCATCATCATCATTGCCACAACCACTTCCCACTAAGTGGATCGACCGCACTTATCCAAAGGACACATGCATACAAGATCCGACAATTATAGTGCGTTGACTGTCGGCTACTTAACAAGCAATTTTCGCAATGCTAGACCATGCAATTAGTATATCATCCATATATAGCAATAGGATAATATATGAATTGCCAAAATTCTCAACAAAGCAACGATGATCGATTTTCCATTTAGTGAAACAGGAAGTGGTCATGAAGTTATCAAACTTTTTATATCATTGCCTTGAGACTGTTTCAAGCCGTGCATGCTCTTCTTCAGCTTACAAACCAGCCCTTCCTTTCCTAGCGTAGAGAACACCTCTAGTTGAAGCATATAGATGTCTTCCTTCAAATCACCATGAACGAACGTTGTATCTAACTGTTCAATTTTGGCTGCCACCATCACCAATATTAATCGAATAATAGTCAACTTCACCACTAGTGAGAATATCTCAGAGTAGTCAATACCTTTCCTTTGCTGAAATCCTTTTACCACAAGTGTGGCTTTAAAACATTGGTTGCCATCATGTTCATTCTTCAATAGGTATACCCACTTGCTGTGCAAAGTCTTCTTTCCTGGTGGTAGTTTAATCACTTCCCATGTCTGATTTTTCAACAAAGAGTCCATCTTATCTTTCATGGATAACTCCCACTCGCTTGAATTCTCATCTGCATGAATTCATGAAAGCATTGAGGTTCATTACTCTCTGTCAGTAGAATATATTTCAAGCTTGGTGAGTATCTTTGTGGAGGTTGGGAAATCCAAGATGATTTCAAGACATTAGCAGATGGTGTACTTGGTTCATCATCCATTTCTAGAATAATAGGAATAAATGAACAATGATGTCGTTCTTCAGAAACATATCGAGATTGATAAATTCGGACTTCTAAAGAGTTGCACTAGTGACCTCGATTGAGGCAATAGATTTATCCTTGCAGATCACTTTCTCGTTGAAAAGAACTTTTCAACATTCTTGCTTCTGGCTATCTTTCGATTTTGATCATCTAAAATCGATAGCCATACTGCTCATCACCATAACCGATGAAGAAACAAATCTTGGATTTTGGATCAAGTTTGTTCCTACAGGTAGAATCAATGTGACCATAGAAAACACATCCAGAAGTTCTTTAAGTAACAAAGATTCACCTTTTTTTCCATTCCAACTCCTCGGATGATTGATGCTCCAAAGGAACCGAAAGTCCATGATTGGTAAGATAAAATGCAGTGTAGACAGCATCTGCCCAGAATGTCGGAGGCAAAGCAGCATGCAGCCTCATGCTTATACCCCGCTCATTGATGGTCATGTTCATTCGCTCAACAACACCATTCATGCTGAGATGTCTCGGGAACCGTCTTCTCCATCCAGATACCATTTACAGAACAATATTCTTTCAATCAACCATCAATATATTCTCTTCCATTGTCGAACCTCAAGTATTGAGCTTCAATCCTGTCTCAGTCTCCACCATGACTTTCCACCTTTCAAAAGTCTTAAATACATCAGATTTATTCTTTCAAAAATAAACTCATACCTTACGGCTATAATCATGCCAGATCCTCCGAAGGACCCCACAAGTAGGTGTGACCAAGCTCCAACTTCTTTGATATTCGTGTTTTGCCACCTTTCAAGAAGCTGACCTAGAATGCAACTTTCACACATATCCATATCCAAAAACTTTTAACTTTGGTAGTTTCTCTTTAAATAGAAGTACCTTCATCCCTTTTATGCTTACGAGACCAAATCTTTGATGCCAAAACTTGGTATTATAGTCAGCTTTTGCGAAGGCAAGTGAGTTACACAATCTCGAGGTGCCACTTGAGCTTGAAGTCAAGTACACAGTTCTGATCTTCTTGCCACTAGCCAAAATCATGGCTCCTCTAGTGAACTTCCAAGAGTCTTCCCAGAACTTTACAACATGCATCAAGTTGCCATACCGAGATTAAGTTCTTTTCCAACTCTGAAATATGCCGAACTTTCTATATATTCCATATACCATATAATCCTATTTGGCAAGGTAAAAGTGGCATCTCCCATGCCCACAACATTTAATGCTTTACCATTGGCCAAATACACTTTCCTGAAGTCACAATCAACATAGTTTTGCAACAGCTTTTGAACTGAAGTTGAGTGTAATGATGCTCCCGAGTCCATAACCCAATCATCAACTGGACTATAAACGGCAAAAAGTAGCACCTCACGGTCTTGATTAAAGTGACCCAAGTCACCACAGCTCCAACAAGGTCCATACTGCCTTGACCTTGAGTTACTTGTACTCCAACTAGAGTTTCTCGCCTTTGATTTTCCCTAGCCAGCATATAGGTCTTGATTTCTTCCTCGAGTCTCAAGATTAGGAACCGATCTTGAGGCCAAGACTTCACCAGTCTCGTCTACGTACCTCCTCAGCAAGAATCAAATCATGAATATCATCATATTTTAGTTTAATTCCAGCAAAAATTACTCCCAGCTATTCTCATGGCCTCCCAGCTTTTTGGCAATTAGGTCAATAGAATTAATGCTCGAATCTGATCAACAAATTCAATCTGAACAGATGACAGTTGATGCTGGGAAGTATTGAATTCATTTAAATGTTGTGCAACAGAAATGCCTTCTGCCATTCTCACATTGAACAACTTTTTCATCAGCTGCACCTTGTTGCTTGCGGATGGCTTCTCATGCATTCCAGGTAAACCCTCCATAAGACCTGGTGTGGTCTTTTCCTTGATAACATTGTGCGCCACTGATCTTGACAGCATTAACTGGATAACATCCAAAACCTGCCGATCAAGAAATGTCCATTCTACCTCATCCATATCCCTCAGCTTCTCTCCCATTAGAGGAAGATGAAGCGTCGTCCCATATAGATAATCTCCATCTACATCCTCCAATTCCGAATGTCGTCATTTCTTCTCCACCCATCACTCCCACTCAAGTCTAAGCCGAACCATGCTCTGATACCAATTGTTAACAATTCAACTCTAAATTCAAGGGCTCAACTAAAGAGTAAAACAACAAAAGAAGAGACACAAGATTTATGTGGTTCATCCAAGCAATGTGTTTGGGTTACGTCCATGGAGTTGCATGATTTCAATATAATATGAATGAGAAGATTACAAGAGAACATGTGACTTGGGATGATGACTACACCATCCTAATTCCTATCCGCTTATATAGTGAGTGGAATACATACACATGCCCAAATGCAATAAACATGGTTCATTATACCTACACAACCATTGATTTTTCTAATGTTTCTTGTTTACTACCTTGGACTCGTGGCTAATAGTACCCCTGCGATCGCCAGTCTCTGGGTCCGGAGGAGGGATCCACCTTGGCCTGATAGTACGAGAAGTCCGTACAAACCTCCTCGAAATCGGATCTCGACGAGAGCCATAAGGATGAAGATGATGGTTGAACTACAACTAAGATTAAACTAAGATTAATCTACACCTAATCGATAGAAGTACGGCTAAAGGTAAAGATAAATGTAGTAAAGTCTATTCTTGATTCAGTTGATTGGATTGCTCTATTACATTTAATGGCACAGCGTTGTTTGAAGAGACGAGATAGAGAACCCAAGATATGCTTACAGAATGATTCAATCTCAATAACTTTATTCTAATAATTTTTCTCTTCAGGGATTACAAGTCAGATGTTTAAAAAGAGGTTTACAGACACAACTATTCACTGAATAGTCACACCTCCTGATTATAAACATAATACCTCAAAAGGACATAACTGAAGTTTATACAAAAAACATGACTAAAAATGTTTAAAGTGAGTTTTAAGCTTCAAAACGATCTCCGATGGCCTTGATATCATCGGCGCCGACCGTAGGTCAGCAGCCGCGAGCGGCACGTCTTGCCGTTTCCAAAAACAGCTTATGGGCGTCGAGGCGATACCCGTAGCGAAAGATATGGCCGTCTGAAGTTTGTATGCTGGCGATTGACAAAGATTATCTGGGATCATTGTGCATCAAGCTGCATCAGTCCCTCCGGGTTGGAGGGAACTCGTCCACGAGTTCACGGTATCACTGACAGGGCTTGGGAAATAGGGACTAAGGTGTTTAACGTTGAAGACATCAGAGGTACGAATGTGAGCAGAAAGGCGTAAACAGTAGGCGTTGTCATTGATCTTCTGCAAGACCTCACAGGGGCCAATCTTCTTATCCCGGAGTTTGCTATATTCCCCAGTAGGAACCCGGTCTCGAGTTAGGACGACCCAGACGAAGTCCCCGACCTCAAAAACCACCTGTCGCCGATGAGGATCAACTCGAGCCTTATACTGAGTATTGTTTTGATGAATCTGTTGTTTAACATGCGCATGAATGTGCTTCAAAAATTCTGCCATGTCTTCTGCTGTGGGGTGGGATCGGCCAGGCCTGGTGATGGGGACCAGATCCAATACGCCGACAGGGTTCTGTCCGAGCACGACCTCAAATGGACTGAAGCTGGTTGTCCTATTCTTGGATCGATTATATGCGAACTCAGCCTGAGGAAGAGCTAGATCCCACTGTTTAGGCTTCGAACCTGCAAGACAACGCAAAATATTACCCAGACTTCGATTGACAACTTCTGTTTGGCCATCCGTCTGAGGATGGTAGGCGCTGCTAAAATTTAATGTTGTCCCCAACTTGCTCCATAATGCTCTCCAAAAGTTGCTAATGAACCTTGTGTCACGATCAGAGGTGATGGAGCGAGGGACCCCATGTAGGCGGAGGATCTCCTTAAAATAAAGATGGGCAATCTTGACTGCATCCATTGTCTTCCGGCAGGCTACAAAGTGAGCCATTTTTTAGAACATGTCAACAACGACAAATATAGAATCCATAGCCCGCTGGGTACGGGGTAAACCCAAAACAAAATCCATGCTAACATCCATCCAAGGTCCATCAGGAACATGCAATGGAGTATACAATCTAGCATTAGTGAGCATCCCCTTAGACCCCTGGCACACATAACAACTACGAACAAAATGGGATACATTAATGGATAACTTTGGCCAATAAAACTGAGAAGAAACAAGAGCAAACGTTTGATCCCTGCCAAAGTGCCATTTATTGTGTAACTCTCTGATGATCTGCTGCCTTAGGGAACAATCTGGAATACACAGCTTCAAACCATAAAATAAATAACCATTATGCACAACAAAATCATGGCGCTGATTCTGCTTTACTTCCCGAAGAATCTGTCCAAATGACGGATCTGACAAGTACAGACCTGGAAGCACATCAAAGCCAGTGACAAGTGAACTAAGCGTAGTAAGCAGCATACTTCGCCGGCTAAGGGCATCCGCCACACGGTTCAAGGTTTCGGCCTGATGCTTGAGGGTGAAAGTAAACTCATGTAAATAAGCAACCCATTTGGCATGGCGTCCACTCAACTTATGTTGACCATTGATATACTTCAGAGCCTCATGGTCAGTAATTAAGATAAATTCTCGCTGAATAAGATAGTGACGCCAATGCTTTAAAGACTGTACTAAAGCAAAAAATTCTAGATCATAAGTTGAATAATTTTTTTCGTGAACCTGACAGTTTCTCACTAAAAAAAGCAATTGGGCGACCCTCCTAGCTAAGAACGCCACCGATGCCAATGCCCGAAGCATCACAGCTAACTTCAAAAACCTTGTCAAAATCCGGCAGTGCTAACACGGGGGCTTCCGTCATCTTTTCTTTAACCTGCTGAAAACTGATGGTGGCTTCTGCAGTCCACTGAAAATTACGGCCCTTGAGGCACTCGGTGATAGGAGCAATCAATGAGCTGAAATTCTTGATACATCTGCGGTAAAAAGAAGCAAGGCCGTGAAAACTCTGCACATCGTGTATGGTCTTTGGTATAGGCCAATCTACAATCGCACTGATCTTTGTCGGATCTGCTTTCACACCTTTTGTCGATACCACAAAGCCAAGGAAAGTCACAGAAGTAGTAAAAAAAGAACACTTCTTCCGATTCACAAAAAGTTGCTCCTTTCTTAACAAGAAGGTGATCCATATGCAGTTCCCATGACTGACTAAAAATCAAAATGTCATCAAAATAAACGACTACGAATTTCCCCCTAAAAGGCTTCAAAACCTGATGCATAAATCTCATGAAGGTGCTAGGGGTGTTGGATGGTCCAAATGGCATGACCATCCACTCATACAAACCGTGTTGCGTCTTGAACGCGGTCTTCCATTCATCGCCAGGATTGATGCGAATCTGATGGTATCCGCTTTTGAGATCAATCTTGAAAAAGTGTTTGGATCCAGAAAGTTGATCCAGCATATCATCCAGACGGGGAATGGGAAACCGGTATTTTACCGTGATCTTGTTGATGGCTGCTATCCACACACATACGCCACGTCCCGTCTTTCTTAGGTACCAGCAAGGTAGGGACAGCACAAGGGCTGATGCTCTCACGGATGTAACCCTTTTCCAACAACTCTACTACCTATCGTTGTAACTCTGCTGCCTCCTTGGGACTGAGGCGATAGGCCGGGCAATTAGGCAAACTGAATCCTGGTATCAAATCAATGCGATACTGTATGTCCCTCATGGGTGGTAATCCACGAGGAAGGTCATCAGGCATGATGTCAGCAAAATCCGTAAGTAGCTGTTGAACGTCATTTGGCAATTTGGGCTTTTCTGAAGCATCATCCTCACAAGGAAACAAGGCATAAATAACAGGCGACTCTATAATCTCATTCAAAAAATTGGACATTATCAGCAAATTAACAAGGGGTGAAGGTGGGACCTGTGCCTCTGGCCGTGGAGCCAATACAATCCTCTTTCCCTGGAAATAGAGGGAGTGAGTATTTTTTCGGCCGTCATGCACAACTTAACGATCGAACTGCCAGGGTCTTCCCAATAAAAAATGACAGACATCCATAGGAATTACATCACACCAAACTTTATCAATATATTTATGTCCTATCGAAAAGGAAACTAAACATCTGCTGGATACTGCCACTTCACTGTTCTTGTTTAACCAAGATAAGTTATAGGGTTTAGGATGGTGTTTTATCATCAAAGACAACTTCTGGACGGCTTTTTCTGAAACCACGTTCTTGCAGCTTCCACTGTCGATAATTAATTTACACACTTTACCTGCGATAGTGCAAGTAGTGTGAAATATGTTGGTGCGCAGCCAGTTGTTTGATTCCAGTTCTCTGGGCGTCAGTAAACTCCTTTGCACGATTAGTGTTTCTCGGCCATCTCCATACAAAACGTTGTCATCTTCATAGTCATCAAATACCGGGGTGTTGTCTTCGGTATCGTCTTCGACTTCCTCCTCAATCAGCAAGTTTTTGCCTGTGCTGCTGGCCGGCTTTCGGCACTCGTTGGCTCGATGCCCGGACTCGCCACAACAGTAGCACCTAATCCCAGGACGAGCATTAGTGCTCTGGAAAGGCGATTTTTGCTGCTGCTGCTGTTGTTGCTTCGGTTGCTGCTGTTCTGGTCGCAACTCTTGGGGACGTATGGGACGATTATTTGGCAGCGGTCTCCTGTTTTGCTGCTTTTCTACTGTTAAGGCACGCTGGTAAGCCTCTGAAACAGACCAAAGTGACTGGAGGCTAAGAACATCCTGCAAGTTTTGCCGCAAGCCACCCAGATAACGCGCCACCATATGCTCCTCGGATTCAGCCAAATCGTTGCGTGCAATCAATTGATAAAATTCTTCTGTATACTCATCCACAGTTCTGGACCCTTATCTTAACAAGTGAAGACGTTGGAATAGGGTCTGAATATACCCATAGGGTAGAAAATGCATCTTCATCTTTTTCTTCATCTTCCCCCATTCAGCGATTTTTGGTTTGCCCTGTTTTTCTCTTGAATGTCGCACCCGTTCCCACCAGGCAGAGGCACGCACTTTGAGGGAAATGGCTACCAATTTCACCTTCAAGTGATCAGGAACTTCCTTATACTCAAATATACGCTCCACCTTGTTGAGCCAGTCAATGAAAGCCTCGGCCTGCAACGAGCCAGAGAAGTTGGGCAAGTCCACCCGAAATCCTAGATCTCCAATTCATGCATCCCTTCCACAGTAGTCTCTTCCGTTGTGATAAGGATTGATGAAGGTAGTTTCCGTGCCATGGTCGAGATCGCATGATCCATGGATTCACGCGCCTCCAGGCGAATGGTCAATTCTGATATCTGCCTTCTTAGATCTTTAATCACCACGTCTCTAACGTCCCTCCCTCGGTGTTGAGACTCATCTCCCGATGCCTGTCCTCGACCACCACGGTTGCCACGACCACGAACCATCTTGTGGAGATAGTTTGGCTCTGATACCAAAAACTGGCGCAGCGTTGTTGAAGAGAAGAGGAGAGAACTTACAGAATTATTCAAACTCAATAACTTTATTCTAAAAAAAACTTCTGTCTCCAGGGATCACAAATCAGATGCTTAAAAGGAGGTTTTCAGACACAACTATTCATGGAATAGTCACACCTCCTGATTATAAACATAACACCTTAAAAAGACATAACTGAAATTTATACAAAAAACATGACTAAAAATGTTTAAAGTGAGTTTTAAGCTTCAAAAAAATTCTCTGACGGCCTTGAGATCATCGGTGCCGACCTTAGGTGAGCAGCTGCGAGCGGCACGTCTTGCCGTTTTCGAAAATAGCCTATGGGCGTCGAGGCGATACCCGTAGCGAAAGATATGACCGTTTGAAGTTTGTATGCTGGCGATTGACGGAGATTATCTGGAATCATTGTGCTTCAAGCTGCATCACAACCCATACTCTTTTCCTTTATCTTTTAAGTTTTGATCTTTTACTTTCCATTTTTTTGTTTATCTTTCCTTTCTTTCTTTTTGAGCTTGGGTATTTTTCATTCTTAGGAACACGCAGGAAGCTATCACTAATGGGTTAAGCTTAAAAGAAGATAGGGCGTCGCCTGATGACTATGGCGATACCTTAACCCATGGCGACGCCATATACCTGTGGTGACTATCTGCCTTGCCGCCATCAATGTCTCCTGACTTTGTTGAACACGAGTATCATTCAAAGAGACATGCAAGTATTCAGACATTCAAAGCAAGATAATTCAAGCATGAAAGAAGCATTCAAACAAGAAAGGGAAAGGCAATTGAAAGCATAAAAGTTAATTACAGAACCAACTGTTTAGGAATGTTTCTCAAAGGCAAATTAGACTAATGTTTTCAAAGAAGTTCAAAGAAAGAAGATCAAGTCATTGCTGCTGAGGAGGCCCCTCACATGGAGGAGGGACATGTTTTCTTTGGCATACCACGCAGTCAGTATGATCAACATCAGCATCGGACTGCGGGGTGAAGGCACTGTGGGCGTCAATGTCATCATTAGCAAATGCCTCCCATTTATCAATAATATCCAATGGGGGCTCCTCAGTGGCTGTCCTCAAAGGAAAATATTGTGACAGGAAGGGCATCTCATCAGGAACCTCTAGACCTGCTGTCTTCGTTGGGTCTAGACTATCAAGCACCTCCACCTTCTCGGCCTTGCCTATCGCCACCTCTGCCTGCATCCGTGCTAGCTTGAAGCCAAAGTCATACCAATTATGGTAGATATCCCCTATAGCATCATTGTACTGATCAGTCTTCACGTATTTGTCGATCGCCAGGGCTTCTGCATTAGCCATATGAGCTACCAGAGATTTCTTCAATTCCACACGCTGAGCACGGTTATATCTGATGATCGCCTTCAGGAGAATCTCCTCCAGCATCTGATCATTCCACTTCTTCTAATATTTGTCAATATCAGCTCTGAGGACCTCAATGTCTTTCTCTTGGGCAGCAAGTTCTTTCTTGTCCTTTGCCCTGGCCTTTTCAGATTCCTTCAGCTGTTTTTTAAAATTATTCTTATCACTTGTCACCTTCTAGACATCATCAACCAGAGAGGCAACTTCGGCCTCTTTCTCTTTCAGTACAGCGGCGGCTTGTTCAGCTTTCTTTTTATATGATTTCGCCTCTGTGTGCTGATTAAGGAAATTCTGCTCCATGGCGGCTAGCTGAGTCATGCAATGTTGAAGTGCATTTAACGCCTTCTTCTCTTTTGCCTCTGCCACCTCAGCTCTGGCCAATGCATCTACAATCTTCTAGTTGCAGTCATCCTTGTAAGTCTGGTGGGAAGCAATGTAGTTGTTCACCACCCTATCTGTTTCTTCC
>JAOWBR010033313.1:0-25703 GCA_028571145.1 Dionaea muscipula
AATGATCATAAAATCCGGGGTATAACAGGTAATCTCTAGTATATATATATATATATATGCTCAAAGCATCACGTCCTATAGTTTGGCCACATGGCCAAGTAACTAGGCTCATATATTTCATCGCCTATGCAAGCCTTCATTCATTATAAGGCGCTCATGCAAGCAACCACTCGTCCAAGCGTCCAAGTCATGATTCGTCCAAAACACCATATACGTGCTTCGCCCCTTGTTCGCCCTAGGCTCCGTCACGCCCGTACGAAAACTTTATTAAACGCCGTGTCAACAACATTGAGATTCACACAGTTGGTGCTTACGATACGAAAGGAAGGTGGAGGGTGATAGCCCCACTTGCGACGCACGGATTTCTCGTACTCTTTTGGTTCGTTTCTTTTGTTCAGATTTGGGTTTCGAGATTAAAGATTTCTGGTTTGGATTTTTCCCTGTGATCGAACCTGTTTGTAGTTGATTTATGATATTGTCGTTTTTGGCTTTGGATTTATTTAGGTCCGATTTTCGTCCATTTGTTGCCTGGCAACCATCAATTGGTTTGAAATCGAAGTAATCCATAGACTATTTTAACGCCAAAATGTCTCCTGCATGCTAAGTGATTTAAATTAATTAGGTTCACTATTTGCGTCTGCTGACTAATTCACCTTGCTGGGAATCAAGATCAAAACTGTCTGACAAACATAATTTGACCCAAGGGATACAATCATGTCTGACAAACACAATCGCGCCCTTCTCAGATTCGTAGGGTGATGAGCGATTTTATTTTACACTGAACCTGAATTAAATATTTAATTCACTGCGTGTGATCTCTACTAGTAGTGTCATTTGGAAAGCAACCAGATCTCAATTGAACCTGAATCAGAACACCTCATCTATCTGTTTAGCATTTATTTATTTAGTTTCATATTAAAATAAAAACCCAAAAAGAATTCGATCTTTATTATTCCACGTTAATTTACGCTTTGCTTCTAATTAATGCTCTCTCGGGTTCGACAATCTTTAACTTTTCTAATCTGTATTGGGACGTACCGCGTTATTATTTGGACGATGCCACATACACACTCAAAAAACTCACATACACTCAAACGTTTATTATGCAATGCTCTTACTATTCACACACTGTAAAAACTCTAAAAATCTTTCATTGGTGTGGATGATGTAACTAATTTTTATTGTAATTGTCTAGTACTACGAGTAATCTTATTTTTAAAAAAAAATTCACTTTATTACATAAGAATCTTTTTATTCGACCAAGAAAAGAAAAGAAAAGAAAAATTCTTTTCCTATAATTTTTGGTGGATGATGTCTCAAAACTATTCTATCTATGATGATACCTTTCGGGTCGCCTACTCCACCATGCCCTGCATCTTCGGATGATTAAAGACAAAGAAGGATATGCAAATTTCTCCGCATAGAAAAAGCCAAGCGCAACAACCCCACCTCACCGATTCCTTCCCACCATGGGTTTCTTCATCTCTCAGGTTTCGCCATTTTGCCCATTTCCCAATTCATCATCAATCCCCCCCTCTCTCTCTCTCTCTCCGTTTTCTTTCCAAAGTTGTCAATTCCACAATTCAATTCATTGTTGTTTGATTTGAATTTGTTGCTCGTGTGGAATTGTCTCTTTGAATCAGCTTTAATGGTGGTTGTTTGTTCTTGCAGAGGACTGTTCTTGGTTTTCTGTACGTTGTTGTAATTGGGTGCGTTCTCAATCCTGCTGTGTTTTGTGTGGCAATCAGGTTTTGTCTAGAGCGGTTATGAATGGGTGTATCAGTGTCTGACGTTTGATTTGTTTCATTGAAGATTTCCCCTTTCGTTTTGGCTCTTGATTGGGTGATGTTGATCTCTTCTTCTTTGTGATTGGAGAAGGGGAAGTGGGATAAATTGATAAGTCAAAGGAGGGGTGGTTTTGGTTAAGTGAGTTTTTGTTTTGATGGGTAACAAGCTGGGGAAGCGACGACAAGTGGTCGAGGAGAAGTATACTAGGCCTCAGGGGCTGTACCAGGTCAAAGATGTCGATTATAAGAAGCTCAGGAAGCTCATTCTTGAATCCAAACTTGCACCTTGCTACCCGGGTGGTGATGAATGTGATTGCGGCCTCCTCGAGGAATGCCCAATTTGTTTTCTGGTCTGTTCGTAACCTACGCCTGCTCTTTGTTTGTATTATTTACTGATCGCTTCGTTTATGAATCTTGCATTCTTGTTTTGGGAAGAAACTTAGAGAAGGGAATCTTATGCTTGGTTCTGAATTTAGATCTTGATAGACGATGCATTTTTACAACTAGTTTTATTATTATTTTTTTCTCTTTTAGTACTATCCAACTCTCAATCGTTCAAGGTGTTGCATGAAAAGCATTTGCACAGGTATGTTTGAGAAATCCTTCAAAATGGATATAATGATTGAGGAAATGGATAGGCGGGTATTGCTCATTTTCTGTGTTCTCTGTGTGTCAGAGTGCTTTTTACAAATGAAGAACCCCAATTCCACTCGACCTACGCAGTATCCTTTCAAGAACTATATTTATGGTCCACATGGCAATTAACGTGCTTCTTGAAATGCATCATTGATTAAATTATTGGATTGCTTGACATTGATAGATGCCCTTTTTGTAAAACTTCAAATTATGCTGTGGAGTATCGAGGTGTGAAGACAAAGGAGGAAAGGGGACTCGAGCAAATTGTAAGACTTTTCTGGTCGTTCGTTTGTTTCTTTTTCTATTATTTCTTACTTAAATTATGATGCACTTGTGTTTTTTTTGTTCAATGCTTTTATAGGAAGAACAAAAGGTGATTGAAGCCAAGATAAGGATGCAACAAGAAGAACTTCTAGAAGGAGAACAGAGAATACATAAAAGGCAAGAAATCAGTTCTACAAGCGGAGTTACAGGGGCAGAGGACGGTGAGGGGATGGCTTCGGGAGTTTCAGAAAGTCTTGAAGGCATTTCTTCTCAAGACTCTCATGCTGTTACAGTTCATAGGCAGCCTCAGTACTTCAGGCAGAACAGGTATTCTGTTATGCGTATGTCTTCAGGTTGCCTTCTCTGGTACCTAAGTGAATAGTGTATTCTTTGAAAGTATGGCCAAATGGAGCATCTGATACGTTGAAGATATGTTGAAAGTTCATATTCATTAATTTTTTTTTTTTGTATGTCTTTGGCATTTGCATTTGTGGTTGCCTGATTTTACGATCTTATTGCACTATATTCATACAAGCTGCACACACATGCACACATGCAGACACACATCTCACACTCACAGACACACATAAACTGGAAATGGTAATGACTCGCCAACTCTAGTGCTTCATCAACACCTCAATTAGCCCTTTGAAGGAATTGCCAAAATCTGATTTTTTCTGTGTTGCTTTTCCAATTTTTTTGATGTGGGTTCTTTGTGTATTTATGGGGAGTGTTGAACTCATAGCTCATGTGTCTGCCTATCAAGATGGTGTTAGTCCACCTCTTAACCAAACATGAGGATTAGGAGTCTTTTCTTAGGACCAATGAAATGGCTAAATGGCTTAACTAAGCATTAGAAACTAGTGCAGTGATAGGATGCAAAAGGTTGATTGTGCAGGAAAACAGTTTGTTTCGGTCTGCACTGCCGTATAATTATTCCCGTTGCTGCTGTAAAGCTCCTGCTTAATTTGTTTTTTTTTGTTGGCCATCTTTTAGTCGGCTCTTCTGATGATTTAAGCTCACATTTATCCATCACATACTGTTCAAATATTGTAATACCTTCAACAGATTAGTAGGTTTGAACTTCATATTCATGTTGTGTTCTGGGATGGTTGATCTCTCCTGCATTTGGACTAGTTTTACTAAGAGGTTTTAGGATCCCAAGATCTTCTGTCATTCTTTGGGAGGCCTTCTGTTGTGTTCTGCAGAAGGGGTTTTACTTTGTCCTTAAGTCTTGAGTGCTTTCTTCTGTTTAGTTGATATTTTATCAGCTATCTTCAGGTGCTCGCATATAATTTGTTGATCGGATGGGGGGCAACATAGTTGGGCTGTGTCCAATCATAGTGATGCGTTGTGCACCTGTTCCATTTGTTATTGATGTAATCCGATTCGTTGGTATTTCATCAATATATTTTTTTACTGATAAAAAAAACTTCATATTCATGTTAAAATAAGACCAGCTATGTTCCTGTGAAGTTCTTTGCCCCAACGAAGGAATATCCGCTTGTGAAATTTGATGGATAGCTGTGATCCTATTGATCTTGTTGCTTGGTGGGTTGCCTTGTATTAACTTATGCACTCTTTTTTTTTCCTCCGCTGTCTACGTGACAATTTCGTGACTCAGCTCCATGATGGGCCTTATATCTCGTTGGACCTCAATCCAACTTGTAGATGTGAGAAGAAAGTTCTTGGTAACAAGGCATTTCATGATGTTTCTACATCAGGAGTGATCCTGCAAAATTGGAGAATCCCGAAGATGAAAAGTAACTAGAAAAGGCAGTGGCTTGTTGGTGTGTTGTATGTTTTCGAACAAGCTGACATGAATAACTCTTTATTATCTGTAGAAATTTTAGGGTATTTTTGGAAGGTTTAGAGTAATAGTAGGTGAAAAGGAAAAGTTGGTCTCTATCTAGGAGGGGATTATGTTTTGAAGTTCTATGGCTGCCGATTACCATTATGATGAGCTTTTTCATACAGGTACCACTTGGGTTACTGTAAGCCACCAAGGTCAAATAATCTGGGGCGATTGGAGGCCAGGTTTTCAGGTGAGCAACATACAATGAGCAAATGGGCCAACTGGATAGGGTCTAAACATGAATGGAAAAACATTATATTCTAGTGCAATTGAAAGGCAGTTTGAGGTGAGCAAGAAAATGAGCAAATGAGCCATCTGGATGAGGTGGAAAACGTGAATGGGAAGCATTCTAGAAATAGAAGGAAAAGTAGGCTTGAGAAGCTGCAATGCAGTTTTTAATCATCAAGTTGAATTGTAGACATAATCAATTTGTTATAAGAATTTAGGGGAAAGTCTTAACCTCTAAATGAGGTTGAGTAATATATTTATAATGTTGATAATGAGCTATTACATATTAACACAAAGCATGCCCAACACTCACAACACTCTCCCTTAAATATGAGTTTAGATGTTAATTATGTCCAAATTGTTATAGATATACTCAACTTTCCCAAAAAGAGATTTAGTAAGGATATCACTAAGCTGATCGCTGGTTTTCACATAACTCAACCGAGTATCACTGTTCTATTTCTACAGCTTGTTACAGATATATTCAACTCTATTCCCAAAAAGAGACTTAGCGAGGATATCATCAAGTTGCTCACTCGTGTTCACATGACTCAACTGAATGTTACCGTTCTACAGCTTCTCTCTCACGAAGTAACAATCTACCTCGATATGTTTGGTTCGCTCATGAAAGACTGAATTGGACGCAATGTGAATAGCAGACTGATATTACACCAGAACTGAACAGGTCTAGGGGCAGGATACCTCAACTCATCAAACAACTGATAAAGATAGACAACTTCATTAGTCAAATGTGCTACAACACGATATTCGAACTCAACACTAGATCTGACAACAGATTGTTTTTTGCTCTTCTTTACACCAGATTTCCATCAACAAAGACATAATATCCAGTAGTGGACTTTCGATCGAATGATGAGTCGGCCTAATCTGCATAAGAAAAGCCCTCAATACGCTTGCGACCATGATCACTATAAAGCAACTCTTTATTAGGATGTCCATTGATATACTTGAGAATATGCACGACTGCTTCTGAATCAAGAACTTGCGGATAAGATATAAACGGACTAACAACGTTGGCTAACTAAGAAAGTAATATCAGGATGAGTGATGATGAGATAATTTAGCTTCATGTATATATCCGGATTATCAAACACATCACTATTTCCAAATCCTAGGGAGCATCGAAGTGTCACTAAGTGTAGCACCAAGCATGTGAGCATCCTACAGTAGGCCCAAAGCATACTTGCGTTGGGATAAGAAGATCTCACGCTTCTAGCGAGACACTTCAATCCCTAAAAAATACTTCAACGTTCCCAAGTCTTTGGTCTGGAAATGACTAAAGAAAAGTCTTTAGGAAAACAATCATTTCGCTGTCGCTGCCAATGATAACAATATCATCACTATATACCACAAGAAGAATACATCCATCAGTAGAATGCGATAGAACACTAAATGTTCTTTTGCTAAACTCCTTAAATCAAAGTCCAGAACCACAGTACTAAACCTTTCAAACCAATTTCTGGGCGATTGCTTTAGTCTATACAATACTTTCTTCAAACGACATATATGCCCGTACTCCCCATGAGCAATGAAGCCCGGAGGTTGCTATCTCCATGAAAGAAAGCATTTTTCACGTCTAACTCATGTAAAGGCCAATGATACAAGGCCACGAGAGAAGATGTATCGGTGATGTCAATATCATAAACCTGGGCATACACTTTGGCCACCAAGTGGGCCTTGAGGCGAATAACAGAACCATCTCGGTTCACTTTTACCACATACACCCATTTACACCCAATAGTCTTCTTGCCATGTGTGATTGGCCTTAAGGGCTGTCAGCTCCTCATCCATCGCCTGCTTCCACCCACGGGAAGAGAGAGCCTCAAATAAAGAGTGAGGAACAATAACAGAGTACAAAGCGGATATAAAGGCCTATAAGGAAAAGAAACACCGGCATACGATATATGAGTAGAAAGAAGATAAGTAGCACATCGTCGTTGGCGTTTCGTAGAGCAATAGGAATGTCCAAATCCAATGACGGAGCAACCAAAGAGGAATATGATGATAGAGAAGTAGGATCGATAGGGGCCGGCTCAGGAGCAGATACGAGATGAGAATCCACTTGGATTGGAGGTAAATCAGAACCGGAGGTAATGACTGGACGAGGGTGACGAATATAGACTTGATGGATAGGAAGTGGAGAAGACAAAGAAGATGATGGTAGAGGCGGAGGTGGTGGAGGAGTAGGGAACATGGATTAACGCGAAACAAGCTCAACCAATGTATCCTCACCCATAGATACAGACTAATAAGGATCATCAAGAGAAGACAGGCACACGGACATGCAAGAAAAGAGCGACATAGACTCATCAAATGTAAGATAGCAGACATACAAAAATCGTCGTAAATCAGGAGATTAACATGTATAGCCCTTCTGAGTGTAGGAATAGCCCAGGAAAATACATCTCAAGGATTTAGGCTCGTGTTTGGTATCGACAGGACGAATATCCCGAACATAACAAATATATCCAAAGATACGTAAGGGAAGGAGATGTAGAGGATGGACGGTGGTGTGTGGAAATAGAACACGAAAATGAATTTTCCTCTGAAGAACAAATGATGGCATGTAGTTTATCAAGTATGCGGCAGTTCTGCCTCACTCCAAAACACCTTAGGGACACTCATGCTAACATAATGGCTCAAGTGACTTTGAAAAGATGACGATTTTTACGCTCAGCAATCTCATTTTCTAAATGATTATCATTGGAAAAAAGATTTTTATTGTGGTATTCTTCGTAATTTATTGGGTCATGGGAATTTTGCTAAGCCTTGAGGGATATTCTTGAACATTGAGCCTCTTTTTCCTTTGTCCAGTATTTTACTTTTTCCATATATCCAAATGTTTCTATGCTCATCATCTTTTGCTGAGATTGTCTGTAGCTTGAAACTCTTGTTTACCCGTGCTGTGAGATTTTTGGGGTCAAAGTACTTTAATTTGTCTAGTTTGGTTGAAAATGAAAATAGATGACTGTAACGCTGATGGAAGTATAATGCATGCCTTTAACATTTGTGGTTTCCTGCATAATTCTTGCATCAGCTAATTCTAATTCAGTGTGTGTTATAGCTTCCTTGTGTTTTTTTAATCTATGTAGCTTCAGTTGCAGTTAGCAGACTTTTTCATATATATTCTACTTCTCATCTTGCATATATTCATGATTTTCCTGAAGCATTCTTTGATATGTTTGTTATGGTACAGGGATGATGAATTCGACCTGGATCTTGAGGATATAATGGTGATGGAAGCAATTTGGCTCTCAATTCAGGTATTTTCATTTGAGTTTACAGTCTTCTCTCGAAGTTCGAAATTGATCCAATGGATATAAAAAGTTACTCTATTTATTTATTTTATATAATAAGTTACTTTTGATCTATCTTTCTGTTTTGTGCTTTCATTAACTTTCTGGATTAGTGTTTGCTTGAAATTTGAAGAGAAGAAAAGCTCATTTTTCATCTCTCCTCGAAATGATTAGTTGTGGGAAACCATGGTCCCTGTTAGTATTTTACCTACTTATTTGCCTTACCTTGGAATGGAGAGTAGTTGTGGAAAACCAGATTGATTGTATTACTACTTTTGCTTTTCCTACTGTTTTTTTTTTTTTCTTTTTTCTGTTTAGATTTGCTCCGGTTAATATGTGTTAGGTAGTCTATAGCCAACATACTATACTCATCGGATCTTTGGTGTATGTGTTCCGTGGATACATGCGACCGGCCTCACCTAGTGGAAAAAGGTTGTGTTGTTGTTGTTGTTGTTGTAATGTGCTTGGCTTTGCTTAACTTTTCTGGCTTACGGCATTTCTTAGAGTCCATCTTGGAATAAGTTTTTTTTTTTTTTTTGCACTTTTATCTACAACTTAAACAGACTCACAGATTCAAGGAACAATAGCATGAGTCAGCTATGTCAAGAAATCCACTCTACTAAAACCTTAGGCGTAGGAAAAAACACTAGAAGTGGTTCTATTCTTTATCAGTGAGAATGTGGTATCAATGGAAAACCGAAAACTGAAAACTTTGTGATGAACTATACAGAGACCCATAAATCTCCTTGATTCTCAAGCCACTTGAATGTCACTTCGTAGTCTGATCTTGCACTCAATTCGGCTGAGAGCTCAATCCATGTTCTCTCTTTCTATAAAATTGAGAGGTAAAACTCTCAGTTTCTGGACGAGATGGGATGGGTGGTGACTCTCTAGCTTTCTTGATGCGGGCTGTTTGTGGTGATGGGTCTGACAGGTGGCTGATGTGGATGAGGCAAGGCTGTCTTCTTGGTGATGCCCCAATATACTATTGTAGATGAACATTCTTATGGCAAATTGTTTTCAGTGTTGTGTAGAGTCTGAAATATTCATGGTTGGATGATAAGGACTGGCACTTGCCACATGTGTTGATCCATGACGATTATAAGAAACAGAAAAAAAAACTCATGAAAAAGAGAAGGGGGTGAAGTAAAGGAGAAGGTGGACGCCAATGATAAACTAATCGTATGAAATGTGCACTGTGATTAGACTATCAATTCTTGACCAACAACTGAACTAAAACTGGTATGAAGCAAATGAAACTATTCTAAATCAACTACGGTCAATAAGAGTATCTAAATACAGGTTCTTAGAGAGGTTCTTATACCAGTCCTTGAATTTTTTTCACTGTCGGAGTGGGGTCCTTGAAGAAGCCCCACTTTTTTTTTTTTAAAGAATAGAGAGAGGTATTGGTAATCACTAAGAGCTAGATTGAAGTTATCTGTTGGAGGATAAAAAATGGCGGTGGTCTTATTTTAGATGGAGTTCTGTGTAGATACGACATGCTGGTAGTTGTTAAGAAGCTGAGGGAGAAATGCTCTACCATATATAGCCAAAGTAGATAGAAAACATACAAGTGAAATGTAATTTTTTGCTTGGCGACAAAGGAGAAAACATTTCAAATACCAAATTCTTGATGGGTTCCTATATGTCACATGACGATCTCCTTTTGGAGTACGTTTATAAGCCTATAAGGTGACCTGGGCCGATGTTGATATGTTCATGGTGGTGTTGTGTCTGTGAAAATCTGTCGCTTCTTTTCACTAATGTACTTCACTGAAATAAAAAAACTCTCTTATATTATAGACAACTTAATGATTGTCAATAGGCTCTATAACTTTTACTCTTTTTTTGTCAAGGGAGAATGAAAGGATATGGCAATTGTGTCTATAAATGGTTAATCTCATTCTACATTGCATAGCAAGTTTCCCACAGAAATCTAAACATAGGAAGTGAAAATTCGTAAGGAAACAAGTAAAGATTTTGGGAAGCTAATGGTGGCTGGAAATAGCTAAATAAGGACAGAAACAAGCAAAGAACACTAATTTCTTACTCATAAGGCATGGACTTCTTGGCCTGTCTCCTTCACTATGCTCATTCAGTTTATGCAGGTATATTGTCAACTGGCTGAGAAAATTCATTATATATGCCCTCGTCCGTGCTGCTTTTGTAATTTGTCTTTCTTACGGTACCTCAGGAAAAGGGGAGGACAAAGCATGCTTCCAAGGGTGGCGTTCCTCCTGAACAATATGCGGCTGCTACTCTTCCTTCGGCGGGCTCATCATCATCACCCTCTGGTGGTCTTGCTTGTGCAATTGCTGCACTTGCAGAGCGCCAGCAAATGGGTGGAGTATCCTCAGGCGACTATGATGGAACCATGTCAGACCCACACTTTCTTCCAAGTGCAAGGACATCTGGCAGAGTAAAACAGATTCAAGGGAACTTTCCTTCTGCAGAATGCTGCAGTGAAGACTTGATCACTGAAACAAGGATGGTCGTGCCCAGAGATGGAGGAGATTGGCCAGTGGATCATAGGTCTGACATTGCTGAGGCCGGGACCAGCTATGCAAGCTCAGATGAATTGGATGACGGCAGTTCGGCGTCTGCATTGCCTCCACCCCCACCACCACCACCACTTTCATCATCATATGAAATTGCTGGGACCAGCTATGCAAGCTCGGATGCAACAGGCCACGGATTTGCTCCACTGGCACCACCACCCCCGCCACAACCGCTTTACAGTATCCATAGCCCTGTAATCCCTGAGAGCTTTGAGGAGCAAATGATGTTAGCTATGGCTGTTTCACTCGCTGAAGCTCGAGCTAGAATACCAACCCCTGGAGTTGCGTGGCAATAAGCTTCGTGGTCCAGGAACCTCTCTACTTTCTACGCTCACTTTCTTCCCTTCCCCCGGCTTCTCTCACACGCGTGTCCATTTGGAAAGCAGTAATTGCATTGAACAGTTGAAGTTCTTTTTAGCATTGCGAAAGAAGTAAAAACTTTTGTTCTTGGTTTTTGGGAGGTTCTAAAAGAAGCAAGGGAGCAGTTGCACATCATGTTGCTTATGTACTTGCACAACCTTATATGGTCTGTAAATATGTTCTTGTTGGATAGGGAATCTACAACACGAGAAGCTGGCTAGCTTCATTCTGTTTACTTGTGCAGTCTCTTTGTTTTGATCAATTATGTTGTAGATTCTCAGCAAGACCTTAAGAAATAGGACCCGACAAAGGACCTCAATTTGGATTGCTGTTCAGTGTATTTGTTTGTTGTCTGTGGAAATCAGTTGCATTTGTTGTGTTAATGAAAGCCATGGATTTCTCTTCTTCAGATCTCGAACAATTAATTTCCTGAAATGGTACAGGAGAAGGTTTCTTTCGTCAGCAGTCCAAGCTGAGGACTCATGCGGCTTAGTAGTAGTTTGAATCAAACTCCGGAGGCTCACTGATTAATCAAAGATAAGCCATTCTTGTGAAAATTTGAAAGTGATAAATTTATACTTGCCTTCCCATCAATCAAAATGGTCACAATAGCAAAAGAATATTTTAACAGCATAATCTTAGCATTGTGCCAGCTTTGAGGCAGAATTCTACCTTCGGCCCTGGGTTGTAAGCTTAAAAATCGATAAGAGTACCAGCATGCCAAACTACCTGAGATCATTTTCACTTCATTACTCAGTGATGGGCCTCGAACACAGAACCTCGCTGCAAAAGCTCCAATAGGACAGTCCTCATCTTATCAACGGAAACTGGCTTCAGTATGTAGCCATCAATGCCAACCCTCATGCAGTATTCTCTGGTTGCTTCATCATCATCGGCCGTAAGTGCTAAAAGTAGTGGCCTCTCGGGCTGCCTCAAGAACCGTCTATGGATTTGGATGGCAGCTTCATATATGTCTACTCCAGGCGTACATAAATCCAGCAAAACAATGTTATGCACCGATGAAACAATTCGCAGGCACTCATCAACTGAGCTTACTGTCAAGACGTCACAGCCAAGGTGCATAAGAAGTCCTTTTGTTACTGTTCTGCTAAACCTACAAAAGCATTAAAGCAAGCAAGCATTTAGGGCACAACAGCGGCATGAATAATTCATGTTTGATCTCAATTCTTAAGCGGTAATTTGCTCCCTTTTTTTTTCCTCTCTCTTTTTTTTTTTTTTTTTTTTTTTAATAATTGGTAGGTGATCCGAAATTTCCTGGAGAACAAGACACCAAAAACTCAAAGTGCTTTACTCGCCAGGTAGTAGCCCGCTGTCTTTCTTTTTTTGGATAACTGAAGGGCGTCGTTGTATTGAGCAGGCTACCCTTGAGGCACTCACAAACCTTACAATCCACGGGAACCAGATAAGTGAGCTGGCAAGCAAGCTTGCATGGTCAGTTTCATAGTAGCACAACCAACTCTGAATTTTTGAACCCATGACATTGCGGATGTTGGGTGTCTCATAAAACCAACTGGGCTACAAGCCCGCTGCCCCTCTCTCTCTCTCTTCTGCTCTTTCGTCTTTCCCTCTTCTTATCTCCCGTCAATCTTTCAATCATCTTGCTCAATATACAAAACTAATATCCTCACTCAAAAGTGTACAAATTAGAAATTGATATCGTGTCATAAAGCATTCTACATCTAAGAGACTAAGAATCAACAATCTTTCAATGCGATCAAAACATTTGTTCACTCTTATGTGGGAATTGAACAGGCCTAACACAGACAAGGTACCACAAAGTTCCTTTAGTTGAACATAAAGGTCGATAATAGCATTAAGAGTCATCAAACCATAAAGAGAAAGGAGGAAGAAATAGCTGAGATAACTGACCCATTCTCATCCACAACAAGAACTTTGAGTCCTGGAAATTTTGTTTGCACAAAATTTGTAGGCACTTCAAGATCCGATGAAATTTTTGTTTCATTTGAGTGTACAGGAATCCCAAGTTTGACTACAAATGTAGCTGTGCAGCCCTTGCCAAGACCATCACTTTCAATCCAAATATGCCCTTCCATATGGGTCACTACCCTGATTTAACCAATATGAGTACAGAAGAATAAAAATGAAATCTCAAATCGAGAGTAAAGGGCATACTAAAATGTCTCCTCGGGTAAGCTACCACATAAAAGCTAACTATTTTATATACATCACAAAACAATGCATTGTTATCCATTATCAAGCATTTTTATACGTTATTATATATATTGCTATATACTATTATATTATTATTATATAGCTCAAACCTAATTGTTTGATTGTTTGATTAGGCTGGACAGTACTTGTTAGGTAGTCGACAGTCAGCGCACTATATTTATCGGATCTTATATGCGTGTGGCCGATCCCACTTAGTGAAAAATGGTCGTGGAAATGATGATGATGATGATGATGAAACAATGCCTTTTGAGAGCGTAGTTATGAGGTACCTCTTACAAATAGCAAGGCCAAGTCCACCGCGAGAAGAACTCTTAGTGGTGAGACATTGACTTTCAGTAAATTTGGTAAATAATTTGGGGATATCTTGGGGATCCACCCCTGAACCTGAATCTTTTACCTGAAATAGGAAGAAAGGCAATGCAAGTGAAGTTTTATTGAACAAGGAGCAGGAAAGTGCATTTGCAGTATAAACGGTTCAAGCATGACAAGGACCAACCTGAACTTGAAGATAAAAGTGATTCTCAGTCTGCAGTGAGATCAAATCAGGAGCACGAGAATCCCGTAAAGGCTCTGATTTTGCGACAAAAGCATTGATGGAGATGCTTCCCTCTTTTGAAAACTTCACAGCATTAGCAACAATATTTAACAGAATTTGCATCAGCCGTTTTTCATCCCCGACAGCAAACTCTGGCAGATCTTGAGCCAGATCGAGGGTAATCAACAACTTCTTAACAGATGATATAGGCTTGATCAAATTGAGGACCTGTGTAAATATAAAAACATCTTATTCACCAATCACATCCGTAAGAGAAATTATGTTACTCAGATAAAAGAGAAGAGATAATATCCCACATATCCCACATTGATTCTTGCCAGTGATCTTCAAGGCCAGGATGTTGCACCAAAAATATTGCATCATCCAGAATCAAAGGCAAAGAGAGAAGATGAATGTGCAGATGAATATAAGCAATGAACATTCATCAGCAAGAAACATGGCATAACTCCTTACCTCTCTGAACACAGCATGAAGATCAAAAGTTCCAACATCAAGTCTAAGACTTCCATCTTCAAGTCTTGAAAGGTCCAACACATCATTTATTAAGGTAGCCAAAAGGTTACTGCTCCTTACAATTGTTTCGACTATCAGGCGCTGCTCTGGTGTTAACTGAGTTTCTTGAAGTAGGGAGGATAAGGCTATTATTCCCTGCATTGGAGTTCTCATTTCATGATTCATTACAGCTAAGAAATCATTTCGAGCATGTATAGCAGTCTCTGCTTCTCTCCTGGCTAAGTCAAGTGCAATATTCTGCTGCATAAGTTGCTCTTGCGCCCTCCTGGATTCCTCCAGAATAGCTGCATGAGAAAGACCGACAGCCACCTGCTCCAACATGGATTATAATGCTGTTAGTCTAAAACATAATAGTCGGTGCCACGTTTATGCAGATGAAAAAGCATATTCTGTTAGATGGTGAGAGGATAGGAAGGACAAGATGCATTTTTTGAAACCGATACCAGAGAGGTATGTGTGAATGATCTCTCAAGAGAAGAAAAATAATCAGCATGCAGAGGCGAAAGATAGAGTTGTTACAACACCATGTTCTCATCAACATGCTTCTCAGTTTCAGATATTTTATCAGAAGGCACCATTTTAGGCACTAAAATGGAAAATCTAGGTGCACATTCTTAAGGACCCCAAAAAGTATGTGGATACAAGCAAAAACTTCTAGTTTGTGTTCATGTGATTTTTTCTGATTGTTGCTACTCCCATTATACAACTAACCCTACATACTTAATTGTGCATGTCTCCCTCCGGCTAAAGGCTGATGAACTTGCACAGATGGCACATCTATTATCTTTGCTTCCACATAGCAACCAGGAATATCAAACAAACAAGTTCCCCACATAATGCCTCCACTGTTCCCACAAGGTGAAGGAAGATGCAGTAGTTGAAGTGTGCCAAAAGAATCTTGAATAAATTTACAGGTTGAGATGACTGCCGACAAACCTGATCTGCAACCACTTCAACAAGCTCCAATTCATAAACATGCCATTGCCTTGCACTATCAGAAGGAAGCATCAAAACCATCAATGCATAGCACTTTGTTGACAACTCTGGCCAGTCATTTATCTCAAAATTGGAAAGATGAAGAAGAGGAACCCTGACAGCAACGACCTCTCCGGGCATGTATTTTCCGGTAATAGGCCGAATTCTTGCCAATGGGCAGTTTGGTGAGATCTTTACAGCACTGTTTGTGCTGAATACTTGATTGATTACGGGAAGCTGTATCGGTACAGTATAGCCAACTGGATTTTGTTGACGAAGAGTGTAAGCAAGTTGCAGCTCCAGTCCAGTCCGAGTTGGCATCCATAGAGCACACTCTTCCAGAGCCAGAGTCCGACCCAGCTCAACAAGGGTAGTTCTAAGAATTGTATGTCTATCAAGAGTGCTTCTGATCTCATGAGTCAACATTCTAACATGACGCCCTGTTTCTTCCTGGGTGCGTATGAGACCCATTTCTCGATCAAGTTCGGCAGCTTTGTTTTTCAAAAACAGTTCCCTAGTTTTAACACTCAGTAAGTCGGGGATAATATGCACAAGCATGAGAGCAGTTGCACAAGAAACAACAGCAGTCAAAATTTTTGCAGTGGTCTGAACGATTTCAACCATCCTTGAATGCAGAGTAAACTTCCATAGATTAATAAGATGTGTAGCTCCGCAGAGAACAATAAAAGCTCCAAACTGCACTAATACCCATCTATATGGAAACACGGCTGATTTTTTGACAAAATAGATCAACTCCAAGGGAATGGAAAAGTAGGCGAGTGCAATGAAGAAATCTGAAATGTATTGATATTTCATCAGCAGATCATCTGCCTGCCCTTGCGGCTCAATACAATTGCAAGATTCCATGCCACTGATTCAAGATTTCCCTCCTGCTTTGATAACTGGTCAAGATCTGCTCTTGTGAATGACTGAGAAGGAGCACAACCAACTTCTTGAAGACCCTGCAAGAACATAAACCATGAGTAGACCCATTTTGGTACGAATCAAGGAGTATTATTAACTTGTCCTTCGAATCAGAGAAAGATAAATCATGAAAACAATCGCAGTAACATTGGCTGGCTACTCACAATAGCTTCTGTGAAAAAAAAAAAAAAGACTTTTAATAGTTTCAATACTTCTCTTATGGCATACACATGCTTCCCTTTTACAAATTAGGCAGATACCATACCATTTGCTCAAACCTTCACCATAGATCTTGATCTAAGATTAAAGAGAAAGTGACCTATTCAACCTGATGCAATATACTAAAATGCAAAAACCTGAATCTAACAACCATCCACTCCATTGGGACTTGTCACATTCAACTTATGCCGCTTCAATAACGTGTGTCTCATCTAGGCTCTAATGGAAGTCTGAAAGATAGTTCAGCTTCTTTACCCCTTCACCACGGCCTAACCAACTTTGTATGCATTATCATATTTGCTCATTGTTAGGATTTGATTTGTATGTTTTGATGATATTGTGAAATTGCTAGACTAGATGCAGTTGAATGATAGCTAGAATGGTTGTATATAACAACTTGAACAGGGTAGGCTTGATGCAGTTGAGGACAAACAGCTCAGACAGAATCAGCTGAGTAAAGAAGCAACTCAGACTGGAGCAGTTGAGATAGAAGCAGCTCAGACTGGAGCAGTCGAGGGACCAGCTGGGTCAGAAGCAGCTTAGTCAGAAACAGTCTAGTCAGATTAGACCAACCTACACTAGACCAGCTTAGTTGAAAACAGTCGAGTTAGGACAACTAACACTGTAGCAGTCGAATCAGACCAATCTACATTGAAGCAGCTTAGACAGACCAGTCGAGAACAAGCAGCTGGGACAAGATAGCCAAGTGAATGCTAAGTCAGCATGTGTCAGATATCAGAATCAACCATGCACTGAACGTAGAGTTTTCGATATTGAAAATAAATGATTTGAATTTATTTCAAATCATTAAAAAATGTTGAAGACAATCAAAAGAAGATAAAGATCACGAGTTGACGCAACATGCAAAAAGGCAAGTCAGTTTTTAAAAAAAAAAATGTCAGAAAATAAGAAAACCCTAATTCAGAATGGAAGCTTTTACACAACATGTACAAACAAGGAAAATTGACCAGACCAGATCCACTTTCCACAGGACTTCCAGACAATTCAAAGGAAAGAAGAAGATCATCTTCAACGACACTTCAACGGGATTATTTTTGAAAGAGAGATACTCAGTGATGGACAAGACACAAAGAACTTAATAAGCCTGAGAATTTTGAGAACACACGAAGCATTCGATAAAACTCTGCTAGAGTTATTGAGCCAACCCGGTTCCAACAAGATACATCTAGCAAGGCTCGGGATCATTGTTCAGATCAAACCAATTTCAAGAGAATCAACTTTCTTGAAGTGAAGCAGTTAAGGTTGTGAAGGAATGAATCAGTTGAAACTCTGCGAAGAAACTGAAGATCAGTAAAGCACTTGGAGGGTGTGAAGGACTGAAACAATTGAAGCAACACGTCGTTGTGAAAGAGTTGTAGGTGTGATAGCAGTTGAAGCACTCCACGAAGGAACTGCAAGAGTTAAACAGTGAAGCAACCAAGGGTTGTGAAGGACTGTACACTATTATACCGGTGTATTGTAAACATAATAGTGAATTCCTCCTATATCACAAGGAGAAGAGAGAAATAATGGATTACACCACCGTGAACCTCTATAGATTGTGTGTCATAGTCTACATTTAGCATTGCATTGCATATCTCATTTAAAACCTAAGTAAAACAGTTTTGAAAACCAACTTAAAAAGGCGATAATCATTTCCGTCGCATACTCATAAGATTTGCAAAAAGTTTTTAAAAATCGTGACAAGTTCATTCAACCCCCCCCCCTCCGAACTTGTACAACCCCTTTAGAGACCAACAAGTGGTATCAGAGCAGTATCTCTGAACTAGAGTGATCCCAAGTTTTTACTATTGTTTTAAGATTTGTTTTAAAACTACATTTATCTTTTCACACCCACATGAATTCACAGAGTTTTATCAACCGCATTCTTATGTTCTCTATCGATAAATTTGATGAATGAAAGATGCGTATGCAGGCACACTTGACAGCAACGCATGAAGATATGATGGAAGTTATAGAAGAAGGATCTGTCAACATTATGAAGGTCAACACACACGCAACCACAAGTGCTGCACAACCTCACGTTCCAAAGCCTAGGTCAGAATGGACCAGTGAAGAGAAAAAAGAGGCACAATTTGGACAATGTGGCAAAGGACATCATACTGAAGATTTTAAACAGCAATATGTTACTGAAAATAAAAGGTTGCAATACTGTCAAGGAGATATGGGACAAGCTAATCCTTGAATGCAAAGACACTGATGCAGTCAAGGAGAACAAGCTAATAATTGAAAGCTTCAAAATGAAGCAAGGAGAGACAGTGGAACAGATGGATGGAAGATTTACGGTTGTGTTGGATGAACTCACAAGACTGGGAAAGACGTATTCCCAGAAGGAGATTTGCATGAAAATCTTGAGAGGACTCCCACAAGAATGGACCATGAAGATGACTGCTATGAAGGAGTCACGTGACTTTTCAACTGTAAGCACATTCAGGTGGTTCTCAGATTTGAAAGCTTATGAGTTTGAGCTAGCGAATCAAGAGCCTGTGAAAGTCACTCAAGCAACAGTTTCAGCCCTCGTGGCACCCCAAAAGGCTGAAGAAAAGAAGGAAGACCTTTAGGAGCAAATGACATTACTCTTGAAGAAATTCAAGAAATTTTCAAAGTATGCCAAGAACCATCACAGAGGCAAATCCTCAAGAAGAAACAAGAAAAGGGAAGAAGACGATGACTCGAGCAAGAAAAAGGACAAGCGGGCCCTGTGCTATAACTGTAGAAGGTCTGAACACTTCAAGGCTGATTGTCCATATCCTTTGGTGAAGTACACTGAGGATGAGAAGAAGTTCAAAAAGAACAAGAATAAACGCAGAAAGGCCATGAAGTCCGAGAATGAGGATAGCAAAAAAGGAGGAGAACACAAGTGAAGAAAGCACATCATCATCATCCTCCGAAGACGAAGCTCTACTGTGCCTCATGGCACAAGAGGTAACTTCGTGCTCTAACTCTTCCAGTTCGAGTGTATCATCTTCCCATGCAGATCTAGACGTGCATGAACTCTTCAAGAACCTTCTTGCTAAGTTTAAAGTGATTCAAACTGAGCATGAAGCCCTAAAAAGGGAAAATGAGGCTATCAAGGATGAGAACTTCAAGCTGCTAAAGGATTTGGAAAGTGTGAAGACCAAACTTGTTCCCGTGCAGGCTGCAGCAAATGGTAGGGCTGGCTTGGGATTCAACCCAAGCACTAATGCAGTACCGGGTACAAGTCACAAGACTAAAGCTGGAAGTGCTCCCAAGTTTGAATTGGATCCCAAAACCAACCTGAAACCCGAAGTTGCACATAAGAAAGGTCCAAACGCCTTAAAACCAAGAAACCTAGTGTCAAACATGCTCAAGGACCTATGAGACACACTAGACAAGGGAAAGAAAGATTATACTCTTCTGACAAGGACTGGAACATGGCCCATGTCCAAGTCAAAGTGAAACAACCCATAAGCAAGGTTGAACCTCCTGTCAGGCATCATTCACATCATGTGAATGGGCCAAAGTTTACAAAAATACATTTTCAAAGGCCTACAAGTAAACTAGGTATGCACAAAGGTCATATACACATGTATATAGGTCAGTAAGAAAACCTAGACAATCCTATATGCACTATCCAGTTCATGCAAGCCAGTCAAAATACTCACCTGGATGTTATTCAGCAATGTATTATGACTATGGCAGTGAAAGGTATAACCCACCTAGAAGAAGACCCTTCGATTATGGCTTAGGGTTCGACTATAGGTGCACTAACAGTAGAGGAACCAATTGGGTACCTAAATCATTTTAATCTATTTTACAGGTTGTCTGGTACATTCACAGTAAGTGTTCCAGACACATGACAGGAAGCAGACACTATTTAGAGGATTTCAAAGAAAAAGATGGACCCAAGGTGATCTTTGGGGGCAATGAGAAGCCCGGAGAAACCAAAGGAGTGGGATCCATCAATAAGAATGGTTTGATCATCAAGGATGTTGCATTTGTTTAAGGACTGAAGATCAGCTTGCTTAGTATAAGTCAGTTTTGTGACAAAAGGTACATAGTGAAATTTAGCAAGGATGAATGCAAGATCAAGAATGAAGAGTGCAGGATGGTAATGCTAACTGGTTCAAGGAAGAAAAATATGTATGTTGTTGATTGGAGCATAGCTGTTGGAGAAACATGCTTAGTTGTCAAGGCCAACGCTGAAGTCGGCTGACTATGGCACAAGAGGATGAGTCACCAGAACTTCAAAGTAATTAACAAGCTTGTTAGAAAAAAACTTGTGTAAGGACTACCTGATATAATGTTCAAAAAGGAAAGCATATGTAACTCATACCAGAAAGGAAAGCAAATCAAGGCTTCATTCAAAAACAAGACAGTGTTATCATCATGCAAAATATTGGAGCTTCTTCACATGGACTTGTTTGGTCCAATTGATCCAGTTAGTATGAGTGAAAAGTACACACTTATAGTAGTTGATGACTATTCAAGATACACTTGGCCAGTGTTCTTGAACAAGAAAAAGAAAACATTGAAGAAGTTGCCAGAATTGATGAAGAGAACACAGAATAAGAAGAATCAGACCATCATCCAGATCAGATCAGATAGAAGAACTAAAATTTTGAATCAAGTGATCTCAGATTTTTGCATTGAAGCAGACATTGTGCATCAATTTGCTGTTGCAAAAACACCTCAGCAGAATGAAATGACTGAAAGGAGAAACATAACACTAAAAAAAGCTGCTAGGACCATGATAGCAAAAGCAGGCTTTCCTAAAAGATTTTGGACAGAAGCAATCAATACTGCATGCTACACTTAAAATAGAACAATCATCAACAAACAACATCGGAAGACTCCATACGAAGTGTGGAATGGAAGGAAGCCAAGCATAACACATTTTCATATCTTTGAAGGAAAATATTTCATCTACAAAAAATGGAAAGGATCACTTGAAGACCTTTGATGCAAAGGCTAATGAGAGAATCTTCATGGGATACTCAGATGTGAGTAAAACATTTAGGATTCTCAATAAGAGAACCATGGTGTTTAAAGAATCAGTGCATATTGTGTTTGATGAATGATTCTTCAACATTGAAGAATGAACAAATTCGTTGAAGAAACTGAGAAGGTGAAGTTCACAAAACCTATGTATGTAGATGCACAAGTTCAAAAAGTCAGAATTGATGAAGAAGATGCACAACATCCACACTATGATGGAATATAACCACAAGATGATCAACAAGAGCAAGATGATGCATAAGAAGTGACACCATTGGACCAACCAGACTTGACATGGCTTAGAGATCATCCACCTGAGTTGGTAATTGGGGGCATTGAAGCTGATGTAAGAACAAGGAGACAACTTGACACCATACTTGTATGCTTTCGATCTTAAATGAAGCCAAAGACCGCAGAAAGTGCTCTAAAAAATGCAGATTGGATCATTGTCATGTAAGAAGAATTGAATGAATTTGAAAGGAATCAAGTTTGGGAACTTGTTTCAAGACCATTTCACCCAAAAAAAAGGGCAAGAAAATGAAGAAAATAAAGACACATCTGAGAGATTCTGAGACTGTGGCCTCTAGCACATCCCTAATAGTGATTGATGTTGACATCAATATTGATAAGGAGTTGGTCAGATTCAACTCATGATTGTCCTGGAAGTTAAGCAAGTCAAGGATTCAAGCAGAAACCATCAATCAGATGCATGAAGAAGAGGATTGGGTAATGAAGATGCTAGACACCAATGAGATTTTTGAGATAATTGATGCTAGAAAGATAACTGAGCTATTCAAGATTGGAGTATCTGTTTACAAGAGGCATGCTGCCAAGGGAAACGGGGTTATTGAAGAGGAACCTCAGCCCCATGATTCTGACAATGATGATGATGATCAAGGTCATGGTGGAGATAGAGCATCGGCTTATGAGTCTATTCATGAAACCACTCCATATGCTCAAGAGAAAGCAAGAGAAGAAACAGAAGAAGAAAAAGAGAAAGAAGAGAAGACGAGTTGGAAGCAGCACATCATGAGGATCTGAATGAGGAAGAGGCTGATGATGTTGTTGAGCAAGACTCTAAGAATGAAGGAGCATCTAGGGGTGAAAATCTAGTTGAGAATGAGATTGCTAATGTTGTTGATACAAATGCAGACATGGAAAAGGACAATCCCCATGATGATGTCTCTACAGGAGTATCTAAGGAGGTGGATGATGAAGTGGCTGATCCCAAGAGCAGTTTTGTTGATGAAGTTCTCAAGGAGGTCATGGCAAGTATAGGAAAGGATGATGATCCCATAGATGGACAATGTTGAGAAATGCTGGTGTACCAAGGTTTTATTGCTGCTAAGAGTTCCTATTCAACAACTGTCATTCATGGACACTTTGAACAAGCTATCAAGTGCATTTTAGAGGGAATGGAGCAGCAGAATAAAGGCATCAAAGAGCTGTCTAAGCAGTTAGAATCGAAAATATTCACAGACAATCAGAAGGAAAGGCTAAGTTGGGAAAACTCAATGAAATTAAGACATATCTTGAAAATCTTTCTGAAGAACTCAAACGCATCACCTTCATTCTCAAGAAGATCATGCTCCAAGTTGCTGATTTGGTGTCTGAGAAGATCAAGGAACAATCCACCCAGATGCAGCTCAAAGTTGAAGAGAGTGGGATAGACTTGAAACACCTGGTTATGCAGAAATTTTTAGAGCATGACCTAAGGGTGCAAACCATCGAAGAAACCGTCAAGGAAGTCTCCAGCTCCCAAACCCTTCTTACTGAGACTCTCCTGAAATTTATTGAGTATGCCAAAAAGAGGAAAGTTCTGGAGGCTTTGGAAAAGAGCAAAGAGGACCAAGAGTCAAGGCTGTAGCCAGTGGAAGTTCAAAAATGAAAGAAGAGCCAAGATTCAACAACCCATAATCCTCTGAAATGCTCTCAATATCTGAAATAGAATAATTCAGAAAATTGTATGAAAAAGGACACTGGAAGAAACAGAAACTAAATAGAACGGATGCGTTCTACTTTTGCCAGGATAAGAAAAAGGGTGAAAAGGTTTTAACTGCAGTAAAGAAGAAGTATAAAGGCTCAGTTATATCAGCAACTGAATCCACTTTAGAGTTTGAAAAGTTATTCAGAGCAGGTGTCAGGTGGATTTGGTGACATGCCAGAAGAAGCAACATGGCATGACTAGCAGCATATAAACGATGACATCTTTTTTCCTGGAAGACGTTGATGTAAATTGTTTGTGGTTTATATGATCTAACTCTTTTGATGTTCAAACATTTTCTGTTTTATGAGTAAAGTCATTTTTACTCCTTACTCATTCAATTATTTATGTTTTGGCATCATCAAAAAAGGAAAATTGTTAGAATTGGATTTGTATGTTTTGATGATGCTGTGAAATTGCTAGACTAGATAATTGAATGATAGCTAGAACGGTTGTATATAGCAACTTGAACAGGGTAGGCATCATGCAGTTGAGGACAAACAGCTCAGACTGGAGCAGTCGAGATAGAAGCAGCTCAGACTGGAGCAGTCGAGATAGAAACAGCTCAGACTGGAGCAGTCGAGATAAAAACAACTCAGACTGGAGCAGTCGAGATAGAAACAGCTCAGATTGGAGCAGTCGAGATAGAAGCAGCTCAAACTTGAGCAGTCGAGGGACCAACTCGGTCAGAAGCAACTTAATCAGAAACAGTCTAGTCACAGGTAGTCGAGGTTAAACCAGCCTACACTAGAGCAGCTTAGTTGGAAGTAGTCAAGTTAGAGCAACTAACACTGTAGTAGTCGAATCAGACCAACCTACACTGGAGCAACTTAGACAGACCAGGTGAGGACAAGCAGTTGGGACAGGATAGCCAAGTGAATGCTGAATCAACATGTGTCAGATGTCAGAATCAACCATGCACTGAACGTAGAATTTTCGATATTGAAAATAAATAATTTGAATTTATTTCAAATCTTCTAAGTTGAAGACAATCAAAAGAAGACAAAGATCAGGAGTCTATGCAACATGAAAAAAGGCAAGTCAGGTTTTTGAAAAAGGAATGTGAGAAAACAAGGAAACCCTAGTTCAGAAAGGAAGTTTTTGCACAGCATACATGAACAAGGAAAATTGACCAGACCAGATCCACTTTCCACGGGATTTCCAGACAATTTAAAGGAAAAAAGAAGATCATTTTCAACAGCTCTTCAACGAGATTATTTTCGAAAGAGAGAATAAATACTCGGTGATGGACAAGAGACAAAGAACTTAATAAGTCGGAGAATTTTGATAACACACGAAGCATTCGAGAAAACTCTACTAGAGTCATTAAGCCAACCCAGTTCCAACAAGATACATCTAGTAAGGCTCAGGATCATTGTTCAGATCCAACCAATTTCAAGAGAATCAAAATATCGGTGAAGCAGTTGAGGTTGTGAAGGACTTAATCAGTTGAAGCAGTGCTCTACGAAGAACTAAAGATCAGTAAAGCACTTGGAGGGTATGAAGGACTGAAGCAACACGTCGTTGTGAAGGAGTTGTGGGTGTGATAAGAGTTGAAGCACTCCGCGAAGGAACTACAAGGGTTAAACAGTGAAGCAACCAAGGCTTGTGAAGGACTATACACTATTGTATCGGTGTATTGTAAACACAATACTATACTGAATTCCTCCTACATCACAAGGAAAAGAGAGAGTAGCCGATTACACCACCGTAAACCTCTATAGATTGCGTGTCATTGTCTACATTTAGCGCTGCATTGCATATCTCATTTAAAACCTAACAAGTAAAACAGTATTGAAAACCAACTTAAAAAAGGGATAATCATTTCCGCTGCATACTCAGAAGATTTGCAAAAAGTTTTTAAAAATCATGACAAATTCATTCACCCCCTTCGAAACTTGTCCAACCCCTTTTGGAACCAACACTCATGGAGAACAATTTCAGTATTACTAGGGTTTAACTTCTCGTTGTCATGCAGATGGAATCCAATGCTTTTTTACCCAAGCTTTTACTTGGACTACGGATTATAGGGAAGTAAGCTAACAAAGATGTTAGTGTCAATATAACTATGTTGAAGGTATATTGTTCAAATGATAACCATACATATAGGCATTCATACTTGTGTCGAATATTCAATTCTACCATGGTATAAATGTTATACCCCGAATTTTATATGCATTTTTATTTTGTTTTATGATCATTTATGATTGATTTATCATGTTGGAAAATTTTCGTTTTTTCGGTGAATAGTATTTTCGTGAATAGTGTTCTCGGGTTTTACGTAGCCGTTTTGCTACTTTTTGCATCGCATGTCGTATGACCATTTTGAACAT
>JAOWBR010033314.1:0-16057 GCA_028571145.1 Dionaea muscipula
ACGTTATTTTGTCGCAATTAACATAAGTATTGATGTAGGAAAAAATTTTCATACCGCGCGTGGACAAAGAGTCTGAGATTGGACCGTTCGGTCTGACTTGAGCCTGGTGAACCCCAGGACGGGAATCCTGAATTTTATCAGAACGTTCTCGACCTCGTTAGAAATGTATGTCTTGCCGCTGACCGTTCGTCGATCGAAACTCCAGAGAACTTAAACGAGCTTCTCGAATATCCAGTGACACAACTGTAAATTTCCCAACTTTCCCCTATAAATATGGGTGTATCCCTTCACTTTACTCCTCTCCAATCCCTTCCTCTTCCTCCCTCCTCCTGACCGTCGAGCTGTGTAACGAATATTTAATATTTTTCCGGGACGTTTAAGTGAGCTGACCCGATAGATTAGTAGATAAGATTTTCCTAATTGCTTGAAAACAGTTAAAGAAAGATCTCTCCACTATCTGTTTAGTTAGCAGATAGTGGAGATCATGGAATGAGATACATCTCCCCATATATTCTGCTTAGATAGCAGAGAGAAGAGAACAAACGCTCTTTTTCCGATACACAAAGGGAAAACAAAGTGAGATATTTGAACTCGTGAACAACTAAATCGGCGTCCTCATGATATCGATCTTCGTGGTTTGAAGACTGTGAAGACTAAAGAGATCTGTTCGTAGTCCGATTACAAAAGGAACTGTACACACACGCTTCCGCAGATCCCGATATTCTAAAGTTGAATGGTACAGTTCATGATCCTATGCATGATTTATATGAATGAACACCAATAGGCTGCCCTGGCCGGACTACTGAGCAGCCTGTCTGACACCCTTACTCGGCTAGCCTCCTTCTGCCCGGCCACCGAGCAGCCTTCCAGGAGCCCACCTGCCCAGCGAGCTCCCTGCACAACCACCATCGCGCGGCCCAGTGGCAACCCTGCCCGACACCAACTCTGGCCACCACCTACTCGGCGAGGTCCTTGCTCGGCCACCACCAACTTACCCGGCGAGGTCCTTGCTCGACCACCACCTGCCCGGCGCTGCCTTGCTCGGCAACCTTGATCCAACCCAACCGAGTGAGTCATTCGCTTCCTTGTCCGACAATCTGGCAACCCTGCCCGACACCTTCTGCTCGATTTTCTTTGTTTTGGAGCTTCACCACCTTTTTCACGTGTTGGCTTAAATATTAGAGCGGTCTCCCGATATCATATTTCGTGGAACCCTATGACGTGTTTGCTCATCCCTCTCAGGTCACGACACACACGAGCAGATCGGAATCACCTCCTCATCACTCCTCCCCCGAGCCGACCGGACTCTCCTCCGACCGGAGCCACCTTAACCCGGTCAGTTCGGGGCTTTGATTGAAGGATTCTCGGGTCTCTCGTAGCTCGGAGATTTTTCAGGTGCAACAAGTATTAAGCTGTCAAAAAAAAAAAAGTCTACATTATGAAGCTGGCACGTAAAGGTATATAATTAATGCATATATTTTGTATTGAATATGAGAGTATTTTTACAAATTTGGTCGATTTCAACCACTTGAGTGGTGAATTTCGATCTTACCTCTATTAAAAACAAGTCAACAAGTCGATTTCTTAGTATTCTTATTGAGTATCTGGCACGTTCAATGTTGCCAACTCAGAGTAGAAGTTGGGACACACGTTAGGCCATATGGCGGACTATGTGGTGACTAGGAATGACAATGGGTCGGACACGTACGAGATCGGTTCAAGATTTCTTGATTGTACCTGATTTTTTTTTCCGTACCCGAACTCGTCTTGTACTCGATCGAGTACTAAATTTTTGGAAAATCCCCGTACGCGATCATTAAAATAATAAAAAGAATTATTAAAATAATAAAAAGACAAATATAAATGAAAAAAATAAAAAGGGTTGCTTTTCCTCTTCCCATTTTAGTTTTTATAGGACCAGA
Source organism: Dionaea muscipula (assembly GCA_028571145.1). Lineage (NCBI taxonomy): Eukaryota > Viridiplantae > Streptophyta > Magnoliopsida > Caryophyllales > Droseraceae > Dionaea > Dionaea muscipula. The sequence goes on from JAOWBR010033314.1 coordinate 1,923, forward strand.
AACAATAAAAAAATAATAATCATAAAATAAAAATAGAAAAAAATAGGAAAAACAATGAAAAAAAAGGAGAAAAATTAGAAACTAAAAGGAAAGAAGATAATTTAGTCTTTATTTACTATTTTATCTAGTTAGGAGGGAGGAAACTAAAATGAAGGGTGGGAAATAGAAGTCAAAACTTAAACCTAAAAAAAAGTCAATCCATTAATTAAGTTTTTTTAATTTATTTTGATAAATCTATTAGAATAATAAAAATTAAATCTTAAAAAGAAAAAAAATACTCGAGCGGAACAAGTCACGGCGAGTTCTGACCGGGTTAAGCAGTGGTTGACTGGGGTTCGAGGCGGGTTCAGAATGAGTACTAGACAATTATAAATGATCATCCCTTTGCCTTGATGAGAACATAAATATATGAAGAAAATAAATGGTAAACTTTGATAGTTGAAAGCTGGGAATTTGTGCGTAGATACATTTTATATTGAATATAAGGGATATTTATATAGGGATCGATTTCAATCATTTGAATTTATGAATTGTCTATCTTACCTCTTAGAATTCGGACCATTTAATTTTGTTAGCCCAGTTCTAGGCGCTACTTGTCGACCTATAGAGATCGTGCCCAGTCAACCCAACAAGCTAGAGGCTACACTCATAGCGGGTCTTTTTGGACCTTGTATGCTTGTGGGATTTTGTTGGGCCTTTTATACAAGTCGAACCTTCTTAAACCTTAATATTATTGTCAAGCTTGCTTAACCCATATTTATCACAAACCATAACATTAAAATTTGTATATATATACTTGAGACTTGAGTGAATATTCAGATCAACAATGTTTTTAACTTTTTTCATATATAAATTGATGGTTCAATTACTAATTTAGTACTTGTGGAAAAATGATTGGTTATTGTTGGGCTATTATGTGGATTGTCCAAATTGTGAAGTTCACGTTACTAGGAAGGCATGGACTATATTGGTCCAATGCAACCTCAGCCGTGGATCTCATATTTTTGGTGCTCCCTCAATCCTAATCACCCACTTAATTGATTCACATAAGTCTCTAATATTTATCCTACTTCTACCCTGGTTAGCCAACCATGGTTAGCTAACTCTTCTCGGTTAGTGTGTAATCTGATTAATAATCAGATTTGCTCTGATTCTCTCCAGTCAATCGGTCATATCCACATCTTGGTTTCTCTCTCTGGCTCTCGTCCTTCTCCTTAGGCAATTTTCAGATCTGTTTTCTTCTCCTTCAAGATTTGGAGAGCTTCTTCTTGTTCTCAGTTTCCATGGCTGGCAATCCTTGCTGGTGACCTTCTCTTGAGCAAGATTCTGGCGGTGGCTCTGTGGTGGCTGTTCCCGTGGTGTTCCAGCCTTCCGAAGTCGCGATTTCTTCGGGTGTGATTCTCGCCAATACTCGTGTGGTTCCTTGGTTCTGTGAAGGTGACTTTATGACCGATTGAGGAGATAGAGAAGCCGATCCCGTGATTGTGAGTAAGATTTGTCCAACCTGAGCCCTCAATGGTATAACTCTTCCAATCCTTCGATATATTTTGTAATCGTTCTTCTAGGTTATTGATTTTGATTCTTGAATCTTGATTGAAGTTGTGTAATATTTGTTCAGTTGTGTTTTTGTACCTGGATTCGGCTGTTTTGATTCTGTGCAAGATTTATGATACTCAAAACCCAAATCTGAATAAATCTTGTTATATTTTTGTTATTGAGGAGCCTGTAAATCTCTTGACGATACTCATGAATTCCCAACAATGGTATCAAAGCGATTTTCTTGAGTATTTCTTGTGATTTCTTGCTTCTTGATATCTGTTTGATGCTGATTTGATTTCATATATATTTTTGGTTGTCTGATTTCAGCATGTTTCCTGGATTGTTTGAGATCTTTGTTATCGATACATGCTCTTGGTTTTTTTTATTCTGATTCTTTGAAGTTGGCGTTAGCTCCTGTTTGGTTTGGTTACCTGTTGTAACCAAAATCCCCATTCTGCTGCTGTGCTTACTGGTTATCTATTATAACCAGTGTGGTGATTTTTTTGTCTGTGATTGACACTGTGATTTTGTGTGATTTCTTCTGTGTTTTTGGAAAATGAGTAAGGATAGAAGCATGTCTTTTGTGAGGATTGAGATTTCTTGTTTAACTTTGAATTCAAATTTTGGAACATGGAAAAGAAAAATGCGTGCCTTGCTGTCTCGTGAAAGAATATTAATAGCACTTGAAAAAGATGTAAAGAAGTGGTCTGAAAAACAATTAAAAATTGTTGACAGTATTCATGAAGATGCTTATAGTTTGATCATTCTGAATCTGTCTGATTCTGTGTTTAGGAAAGTCGATGACTGTGATACTGTGATAAAATTGTGGGATAAATTGGATTCTTTATATGCTAAACAGTCCGCACCAAGTCTGACCTATCTTAAGGGAACTTTGTTCTCTTGGAAAATGGATACATCTAAATCCTTGGATGAAAATCTAGACGAGTTTATGAAACTCACATTAATTTTGAAAAATACTGATCAGGCTATATATGATACTAGCCAGACCATGATTTTATTGCAAGCCTTACTTGATGATTATGCTGTGGTTAAAAATTCTTTAAAATATTCTGGAACAACACTTACAGTAGAACTTGTAATTGCTGGATTAAAGGCTAGAGAATTGGAGATGAACATTAATAAAAGAAATGGTTCAGATTTATTATTTGTGAAAGGAAAACAAGTTGAAAATAATTTTTCTAAGGAAAATCATGTGGATGTTAAGAAGAAAAAGGATGAAATTAAATGTTTTTATTGTGTTAAAAAAGGTCATGTTAAAAAGAACTGTTTTTCTTTGATGAAAAAATTGAAAGAGCATAATTCAAATAATCATGCTGTAAATATAAGTGCTAGTGCCATTTCCAATTATTCTGAGGTATTGAATGTTGTTGAAAACATTGATATGAATGAATGGATACTTGGTAGTGGTTGTTGCTTTCACATGTGTCCCAACAGGGACTGATTTGTTGATTTTACTGTTGTACATGACAGTTCTGTTTCTGTGGGAAATAATAACAAGTGTATGATCTATGACATTGACAATATTCCCTTGAAACTAAATGATGGATCGACTGTCTTGTTAACTAAAGTAAGATTCATTTCTGAATTGAAAAGGAACTTAATATCACATAGCATGCTTGATGATGTTGGATGTTCATATTCTGCTAAAAATGGATGCATGATTGTTTGCAAGAATTCAAAACCAGTTTTAAGAGGAATCAAGAAACATGGTCTATATATTCTCAATGGATGTTATTCTAAGAAACCTAGTGTTTCTCATTCACCCATTTTTTCCCCATGTTTTCTGAACTCTGATTATGTTGCTTCTAATTCTTCTGATGATACTCCAGATGTTCATAAATCTGATTCTGCTGTTGATGATCTGATTCCTAATATTAGTGACTCTGATTTTGATATTGATGAATGTGCCTTTGATATTTGTTGACTGGATGTTATATGTGATGATTTACAAATAATGTTTTTCATGTGTGTACTCATGTCAATGAGCACATTGATTGATTGATGATTAGTTGATGTGAATGCAATGAATTGTATATTTGATGTTTGGATCAGACAGAACAAGGTAGGGAACAACCTTTGCTGTTATGCTCAATCTAAACAGGACGGAACAAGGTTGGGAACATGGCGTCTGGATATTATGTGAATCGATTTTTCGTGGATGGATCCAGAATATATTGGGTATATTTATTATCTCTAAAAATCATTTTAATCTAGTTAACTGGAATTATTTTAATGTAGGATAAATTAACCTATTTTCTAGGAGATTTATTCTAACTGGTTTTCCACATAAATAAAGATTATTTTAATTAGAGAAAATAATTGATTTGATCTTATCCACTTAAAAAATCTAATTATTTATTTTCCTTAGATTTAATTTGTTTTAAATCAAAGGATTAACAAGATAATCATCAGATTATTCACTTAATCTTCCACATGGCTAAGACTAAAAATAGTAAACAAAATCCCTTGAAAATAGGAGGGGATAATTATCATCCTCCAAGGATGATTTTAATTCTGGAAAAACAACTGTTAGACGTGGGATTTTTGCTGAAAGAGTGGAAGACTTGCACAAAAATCCAAGCTCCACGTTGATCATCAGTTGGCGGGTAGAAGACCATCATTCCCTCCATGTATATATTCGATCACTTGGTGGGAAACTCAAATGTGCCTCCAAAAAGAAAGAAGAATCCTAATAAAGAGCATTACTGTTTCATCGATCCATATTGTGAGAGAGGATTCAAGTGATCTCATCGTGAAGAATCAAGTGAGGCCGCAGCTGTTGTTGATCACCAACGAAGAAGAAGGAGCTGAATTGTGAAGATACAGGCAGACGTTCCCATACAAGTTCTGTCTTACTGATTTGATTATTTTATTCATTCTGCTTAGTGTAAGAAGCATTGTCCGAAGTAATTGGTTATTGATTTATCATTGTACTTAGCTTCACTCTTGAGTTAGAGTGAAGAGGAGCAATAGGTAGAGTCAGCTATTGGGGTTAGTAATTACGATCTAGGGAAAGTGTAATCAAAACATGAGAAGTTAGTGATTAGGACCTTAAGTGTAATCAATATTTATTGTTCGTGATAGTGAAGTGAATTTAAATCCTACTAAGGTGTAGGTCATGGTTTTTTCTCTTCCTTGAGCAAGAGGGGTTTCCACGTAAAAATCTTGTGTTGAATTTTATTCCGCATTTTCATTTAATACCAGAAACTATCCTGAGGAGAACTTGTCAGGGAACAACCAGCTGATTGTATGCTTATTAACTGTTTAACGGAACAAGTAAGGGAACAGTGACCTTTCTACTTTTAAGTTAAGTTGTCATTTGTTTTAAATTTTTTAATAGCCTCAATTCACTCCTGTTAAACTTATACTTATTACTACACTCATCTTAACTAACAAACTCTCTTTGAAAATCCAGCATAGATCATACTCCATTCAACGTCGGCAGAAGAGGAATCGAAGGCAACAAACCTAATTTCTCCTCAGTTTATCTTTCCCTCATATCTCCTCGACGTCAGCTCGCGAGGAACCGAAGAAATGGGTTAACAAAAGCATTCAAAGGAAGGGAAGAGTCGAACAATTAAGGGACTGAGAACTCAATTTTGACCGGTTGCTTTTCTCGAGACCCATTTCTTTCCCTATTTCTTTGCGAGGTAATACAAGTAAGGGATTGGGAACTCAATTTTGCTCCGCTATGGAGTTGAATATGTTTTACAGAAAGATGAAAGAACACTACTGCTTGTCAATAAGAACACTACAGTTTCATCCTCGTCCTCATCTTCATCCTCGTCCTCGTCATGTGGGCAAGCACTCTGTGAAGAGCTGACAAAGATAAAACAATTTAACACAAGTTTTACATCTCCATATTCGATTACAGGCAACACTACAAATGAAAAAATGTCCGACAATTTAACACAAGCTTTCCAAAGCAGTTAAAATCCCATTCGATGATTTCACAAAATATAAATGTATACCCTTATTGGAGTACTTGACAGATAGTGCAGAGAAAGAGACCAAATTAGACGACAACCCAACATTTGAAAATTACAAGAAAATTAGTATGTTGAAACTAGGTCACCTTTGTTGGACTCCTCCCTTTGAACGCTTTTGTCAACTGATTTCTTCAGTTCCTCGCAACGTCGCTGACGTTGAGGAGATATGGAGGAAAGATAAACTAAGGAGAAATTGGGTTTGTTACCTTCAATTCCTCCTTTGCCGACGTTGAAAGGAGAAAGATTTTTGTTTTGGATTTTCAAAGAGAGTTGCTGGAGAAATGAAGGAGAGACATGATTTTTTCAAAGAGAGGATCAATTTTCACTTCTGCAGCAGAGGGAAAAATGAAGGAGTCTGTGGATTTTGACTTCTTTTCCGCAGTGTATTTAATCCTGACCACGGTTCGGTTTTGAATCGGAATCGAACCGTCGATTTTTGGAATCGAAACCGAAAGCGACTTCTTAGAAAAAGTTTAATTCCGATTCTCTTATATTTGAAACCAGGACCGACGATTTCGAAATCGGTCGGAACCGACGGATCGGAACCGATCGGAACCGTCGGTTCGGAATCGACCGGAACCGACAGTTTAAAAAATAAATAAACATATTTACATAAAAAATAAAAACTTTAGTAAATATAATATAATTTTTGGATAAACTTTAAAACCAAATAATTATACACAAATAATAGGTGTTACAAATATTGAGTTTAGATATTCTGATAATGTTTATAAAGATTCATTAGTTAAATTTATTTCCGATGATGATTTATTGTTTAGATGTTCTGCAAATAATGAATAAATTTTGAATTGTTTAGATATTCTGATGATTTTTGTGACTAATCTCATTAATGTGTAAATTTTTATATATTTTTTTTAATTAAAAATTGATTTTGTATATGTATCACTAATTAAAATTTTTTATATGCATCACTAATCAAAAATTATAAAATAGAACCGTTGAAAACCCTCCGCAACCGTTCGTAACCGTAACCGAACCGACGATTTCGTGAATCGACACGGAACCATCCGTACATGAAACCGGAACCGACGAAACCGAAACCAACTCAAAATCGAAGATTTTAAAACCGACACCGACAGTTTCAAAACCATGATCAGAGCTGAGGAGAGATGAATGGATAGAAAGAAGTTAAAAACAATGAAATTTCCCATCTTTGAATTTCCAATCTCAGCCAAATCTCAGCCGTTCCATGCGCACCAAATCAACGGATACACGAATAACGGACACACTATTGAAGAACGGGCACCCACTTTAGAAGCAGCCAGACTATTACATTAAGCAAAAGCAAGTAAAAAGAATAATAACAAACTAATAAGTATATTATATTAGAAAAAAAAAACACAAAAACATAAAAAACAAATGCTGTTGCCTTAATAAGGCAGCCTATTATAATAATGTCTGCGGTGAACTGCACTTCAAGCAAATCACAACACTTCCACATGCACTTAATGACCATACAGGAAGTTACCATTAAACATAAAAATAAAAATCACAGCTCGTAAATCACACAAAAGAAAAAAAAAACACTAGGTTTGCTCAAACTCAAAGGTAACTCTGAACTTCCGCAACTCTTCTTAGACTTTTCATGTAGAGGGAGGTGAAACTAGGTTTGGGGTGGTAGTTACTGCCTTTAGGCAACTGGTATTGGTGCCGCCGCAATCGGAGCAACAGGAGATTGGACTGGTGCTTCAACATCAGCTGCCAAAACAAATGCAGAAGATCCTCCCCTACCATACTCCTCATCTTCCTTTGGGGGGTGAATTGTGACAAGATCAGGAAGAGGAGTCGGCGGCCCTAGCTTCCCTTTTGGATCCCAGTCGAGCATGATCTTCACTTTAATACCCAGAACACCCTGCCAAAATCAAGATCATCATCACGAGTAGGGGTGTAGATGAGACGATACAGCTCGAGTTCAGCTCAAAAAAAGCTCAAAAAGCTCGGCTCGAGTTGAACTCGAGCTCGACCTCTAAAAGCTCGAGCTCGATAAAAAAGCTCGTTAGCCTAACAAGCCGAATGAGATAACGAGTTTTTTAATTTTTTATAATTATAAATTATTAAATAGTATTACTCAATATATAAAACTTTATCAAAATATTATAAAAGGTAAAAATAAATAAAAAACTGTATTAAAATCTGAGTTTGAGCTCGATATAATGATTATCGAGTTTATCGAGCCGAACTCAAATCTTATCTCTATGAGCTGGACCTCGAGCTCGAGCTCAGACTCGTTAAAATTAATCAAGTTTAGCTCGTTTATAAAAGTATTCGGCAAACAACTCGAACAAAGTTAAAAAATAATCATGTCATCGAGAAAAAAAAGCGAATGAAACCTGTCTCAGGAGAACATGTCTAACAGCTGAATCAATGTACTCCTTAACAGGTTGACCGGAAGATATCATGTATCCATCCTTGAACTTCATGGACTTTGCACGCTGAGCCCTAAGCTTACCGCTCACAATCACCTACAAAAAGAGCATAGTGAGTCTCTATGTGATGCCCTAGGACCATAAAATGTCAACCACACCCTTCAGCTTAAAAAGGTTAAGCAGTGTTGATTATTACTCTGTTAGTAAAATTCGTGTATTTTTAAAATGACGTATTATATATCCGTATAATACACGTTCAATACGTGTTTTTTCATATAAATTTACATATTAATTCAATCTACCCGTATTTTAATACTCGTATTATTCCCGAATTTGCTAATCAAGGTTGGTACCCACTACCCACTTAGCAATGTAGGCATTAAAAAGACTACTATCTTTCAAATGGTTAGGAGGAAAGAGCAAATGAAAATCAAAAGAACCGACTTATCAAGAACTAACCTCGCATCCCTTGGCTCCACTTTCCATGACAAATCTGAGAACACCATAGCAGGCTCTGGGAGAAAGCATAGCACAACGGAAGTTCGTTACAAAATTACATGCCGAACATAAAAGAGAATCCCACAGATGCAAGACGAACTAGTGAATAATAATCATATACAGCATTACAATCAGAAATAAGGATACATTCTATTAGTTAATAGATGTCACATCACCCAGATATTAGCCGGTGCACAATGATCTTGTCACCCACAAAATAGGCGAGAAACTTTGATGTCATCATCAAAGGGACACAGACATGGCATTGGATGACCTAGTTTCTGTGTAGATGGACAAATGAGATAATAAGAAAGCGTCCAATAACTAAAGAGACAAATGGATGTACAACTGTTCAACAACTAGAGGCAGCTCAAAATAAGAGCTTGCTGGTGCACAACAGGTTCATCTTATGAGGATGATTGTACAGTGAATCTAAATTATTATAGTCACCCTCTGATAGACTTGTTAAGTAGAAACAATCTGCTTTATCGATGACAGTGGAAAAAAAAAAATTCATACATAGCAGGAATCAGGCACAAAAGCAAAGACAACTACCAATATTAAAACCAGTGCACAAATTTAAACCCACAACAGAAACAAAAAGAAATCTAGCAGAAATAGAGCAGAAACAGATATTGCTGCAAGAAATGAGATTATCAAGCTCTCAGAGCTACTCCTTGCATAAAGTAAAGTATCAGGAGATACACAGTTAACCTTTCAATCTGTGAATATGATTGGCTTCAGCTGAGTGCAGGACATTTACACATTTGCAAGGAAAATGCTATCTTGCATACAATGCTGCAATCCCAGCCACTACCAACAAGTAAACTGCACAGGCCCCGTTACAAAAAATCCACAGAACTTTACAAAATCAATCGAAGAGCTTGGCACGTATAATGCATTTATGTATAACTTAGGTTATTAGTAGCCGAAGAAAAAATAACAACGTAAAATTAGAAGAAGAAGAAAATAGCAGTGATGATAGCACCTGCGAACTGCAAGACCACCGAGAAGCTTGTAGCGAAGAGACTCGGCTTGAGCAATCGCGCAGAGTCCCCTGTTGTTAACCTTCTCAGCGTACAACTCAACGCCATTTTCGGGGAACTTAAACCTCTTCTGCACCACTGAGGTCAACTCCCTTATCCTCCTTCCTTTTTCACCTGCAAAACCAAAACCAAACCAAACCAAACAAGCACAAAAGAACTCATATTGAGTCAAAATCAAATGAGGCCCATGAAACAAGAAACTGAATCTTCATCAGAAAGAAAGACATGGTAAACACGGGAGAGTCAGACCGAGAACATTTTGCGTGCGTGTGGCTCGGATGATGATCTCGGTCCTCAAAGGAGTGACTCGAACCTCGACACCGGAGTACCCATCCTCTGCCAGTTCTCTCGTCAAAACTTCATTCAGCTCAGCAAAGAACACCCCATCCGCCACAAACTGCAACCATTTCGAATTCCAAAAGAAGAAGTTACAACACTGCCCCAAATAACGAGAGAAGCATAGAAAATTAGGGTTTTTTACCTTTCGCTTTTTGCTGATCTGGGTAGCCATGATTCAAGCAGGGAAATGCCGGAATCGGGAAAATAGGATCCAATTCGCTCGCTTGAATAGTTCAATTTTCCAAGTGCAGTGCAATTGCGCTCAGATGTATACGCTGAAACCCTAATCTCGGCTCTGATTCTTGTATTTATAAGAGATGGGGCTTTTTAGATGGTGGAGATGATCCGACGGATGAGATCGCACCTATTTACATTGGGCTTTGGTCAGCCAGCCTGGGCCTTCGTATTGAATAGGCTTGTGGTTCAATGATGGCTTGCTCCTAGGGTTGTAAACGAGTCAAACCGAGTCGAATATTTTCATAAACGAATTAAGTTTGTTTAATTATAACGAACTCGAGCTTGAGCTGGACATTGAGCTTGACGAGCTCGCAGAGACAAGGTTGAAACTTGACTCGATAGGCCCAATAAGTACTATATTGAGCTCAAACTCGAATTTTAATTCAGTTTTTTATTTATTTTTAATTTTTATAATATGTGGATAAAATTTTAGATGCGTAAGTAATATTATTTATTTATATAAAATTATAAAAATATTTAAAAATTCGTTAGCTCGTTCGACTGGTTTGACTAGCGAACTTTTTTATCGAGTGCGAGCTTTTAGGGTTCGAACTCGAGCTCAACTCGAGCCGAGCTTTTTGAGCTTTTTTTCAGCTGAATCACGAGCCGAGCTCGAGTTGTATCGTCTCATCTACACCCCTTGCTTCTCTATGATTATTGTTTGAAGTTACTATTTAGTATTTACCATCTTTTTTATATAAAAAGATATTTAAAGTACTGTTTCTTTATTAAAGAACGAAATAAGTAGGATTAAAGTAAAAAAATTATAAGAAAATGACAAAACTAAAAAAACTAAATGCTAAGAGCAACTCCAGTGCACTAGTTTTTGAGCTGCTATTCCCAAAATTTAGCAGATACCCTAAACCAATTCACTCCAACGCATTGTTTTTGCTCTGCTCAAATTTTTGCATTGCCAAAAGTTCTGCCAAATATGGCGTGAACTTTAGCAACACCATTTTCTCACCAAAGCAAGCCGTTGCAGCTTCCTCTTCTCTTCCATTGTAGTGCCATTTTCTTTTTAATCTCTTCTCGTCCATTGCAGCCGTTGCAGCACCATTTTCTCACCAAATCAGCGTTGCAGACCAGGTATTTCTCTCGCTACCCCTCTCCTTCTTTCTTCACTCATCTTGGATTTGTATGAAATTAATCTAGGGTTTGAAATCGAATCACTCATCTTCCACCGATTTTTGTTCTTCATTTCTCATTTATACCTCTCTTTCTAATTCCGAGATTGATCAGCGATTTCCTCCTCTAATCAATTGGTTTTTCTTTTTCTGCTTTGATTTGTTCCATTCTACTTGTTTGCCAATAGTTAGATCGATTCGGGTATCATTTTACAGTTGAAATTTGATTAGGGTTTGTTTGGGTTTGCTGTGTTGCAGCTATCCTCTTTCCCATGTTCTTCTCCATCACCCTTTTCCTTGTTATCCTCTTTCCCATGTTCTTCTCTTTGTTTTCTTTCTGTAATTTCTAGTCAAATTACCACATTTCTGAAAATTTGGTGGTGGAAAATTAGGTGATAGAAAATTAGGTGGTAGAAGATTATGTTAATTAATTTTATTAATTAATATTAATTAATTAAATTTAAAAAAAGTTAGTTGAGAAAGTGATGGAAAAAAACAAAACTGTCAAAATATAGCAGAATAACAATGGAGTGACATTGATATATTATAGTAAATTATTACTGTTGATAGTCAAAAAAAAGCTTTTTACTATTAAAATTTGGCATATGCATTGGAGTTGCTCTCATAACCACAATTTTTACCCATCCATAACAAACTTCATTTAGATCACGATTTTTTCTTTTTGTAGCCATCCACAGAGATGTTCAGAATCATTAATGCCCTAATAAAAAAATGAAAAAAAGATATTCAAAATCTTACCCCTCGATTTCGTATATGGAGTCCAGTCTACCGCGCAGATCCCATTAGGCCATTAATGAGCTCCAACTGGAGCACGAAACCGAAGAAGCATCGCCCTTCTCATCAACTCCCAAGTCCCAAACTCCAAATCCCCTCGCCTGCCTGCCTGCAGCCAGGCAGAAGTTCCCCTTTTGGAGGATGAAGAAGGAGATGGAGAGGCGAAAAGTAAACCAAGACCGCAAAATTTTTTTACACGAAAATTTACCCCATCATTCACAACCCCCTCTTCCACAGTTCCACTCCCTTTTCTCTGAGTTCTCTCTACCTCCCTTCTATCGTACATCCTCGTCATGCTCCCCCAAATTTTTATACCAAAATTTACTCCTCCCCTCCTCCCACTCCCTTTTTCCTCTACCTCCCTCCTCTCGTACTCTCTCATCGTGTTCCCCCAAATTTTTGTACGAAAATTTATCACATCATTCACAATCCCCCTCCTCCCACTCCCTTTTTCCTTTACCTCCCTCCTCTGGTACTCCTTCATTGTGGTCCCTCCTCTCGAAAATTCGCCCCATCATTGTGGTCCCTCCTTCATTGTGGTCCCTCCTCTCGAAAATCCTCCTACTCCCCTTTCCCCTCCCACCTCCCATCGTGCTCCCCCATGGTATGGTCGTACGAACAACATTAAAAGAACCCCGAGGCTAAACTCCACTCACATATATAGCAACGAACACTGCGGTCAAGGGTGGTCGACACCAGAGACCCGCCGCCACCCACAGCCAGATCAGATTCCCGCGCACTCGCTTCCCCAACAACGCCGGCCCTCTTTCCCCAAAGTTATGAAAAAGTTTTATTCCTTTACCTGTGAACTGTGTGCAGATGATGCTAAGCCCCATGATGAATCATTTGCTATAGATGGATGTGGTCATACTTATTGTCGTGATTGTGTGAGGAGTTTTGTGTCATCGAAGCTGGATGTTGGTGTCTCTCAAATCGGTTGTCCTGTGCCGGGCTGTGATGGGGGCCTGGATCCGGAGTACTGCCGTGGTGTTGTTTCCATGGAGGTTTTCAACAGGTGGGGGGATTTGCTGTGCGAGTCGGTGATAGGAGCCGGCCACAAGTACTATTGCCCTTTTAAGGATTGCTCGGCATTGATGGTGGATGATGGCGACGAAGTGGTGACGAGGTCCGAGTGCCCACATTGTCATAGGTTGTTTTGTGCTCAATGTAAAGTGGTTTGGCATGAGGGTTTTCTCTGTGACGAGTTTCAGAGGAGGCTGAATAATGATGAAAGATCAGCTAGAGAGGATTTGTTGTTGAGGAATCTTGCCATGAATAAGAAATGGAAGAGGTGTCCCGCCTGCAAGTTTTATGTCGAGAGAATTGATGGCTGCAACAACATGTCATGCAGGTAATTCATAGCTCCTAGCTTATTACTTTGAACATCTTCCCGTAGAAAATTAGAATTGCTAAATTTAAAATATAGCAAAATTTTAGTAATTTTTTTTTTCTCCAACTAAGTTTAGTAAAATTTGTTATTACTAAATTTGAATTAGTTCCATATAAGGCATGAATGTCCTCTTTTGAATAGTAAGAGTGGACTTTTGTACGTCATTGAATTTAAGAGATCAACTTTAGCTGAGATTGAGAACTGTTGGTAGTGGATAAATAGTGAAGCAATGTACTGTTTATTTGAGATTCAATCCTGACCTTTAATTTATAGATCCAATATTCCAAAAAAATCCAATTTACTGTTGAAAAAAAATGTCTGCGGGGCTGTACTAAATTCTTACAAAATAATTCTTTTTTAGTCGCTCTTTTCAAAAAATTTGGATTAATAAAAACCTATTTGATTGTGAACTTTCTTTTTTCCTCATCCTATTTCTTTACAGATGTGGAGGTGCATTTTGCTACAACTGCGGCGCCATCCGTGATGGTCGTACCAGCCACTACTGTTGAAAATGTCAACGTTAGGTTTTTGCATTTGAGCGTCTTAGTAGTGGAGTCAAAAATTGTTTTAACTTTGCCAGTTTTCATTGCGATGCCCAGAAAGTAGTATTTCAATCGAAAATTTCTACGGAGCCCACGGTGGTAACCCGCTGTAACGTCCGCCCCCTCACAACCCATCCCACCCCCCTCCTTCCACTTGCCCTGTCCCATCCCCTCCTCTCTCACAGCGGGCTCCCACCCGTGTTTTGTGGCGGGATCCGTAGAAAGGTT
>JAOWBR010033425.1:2712-16049 GCA_028571145.1 Dionaea muscipula
ACTTGTCTTGTTTTTAAAAATTATTTTTCAAATTCAAAAGAGTGTGCCGCGGAATATTGATTTATAAAGCCCTTTTTAGTTAACTTTCAAATATGTTATTACTGGTTTTAGTTAATGATGTTGAGTGTGTTGTGTAATGCTAAATATGCAAGTGACACGTGATATTATAGAGGTTCACGGTGGTGTAATCCGGTAATCCTCTCTTCTCCTTGTGATGTAGGAGGGATCCACTATTGATTTGACACCAATATAATATTGTAACAATGTTTATCAACACTATTTATCAACACCCTTGCAGCTCTTTCGAATGATCTTCAGCTGCTATCACACACACACAACTCCTTCACAACTTGCGTTGCTTCAACTGTTTTCAGTCCTTCACACCCTTGATTGCTTCAACTGGTTCGATCCTTCACAACCTCAACTGCTTCACTGATTCTGCAGCTCCTTCACAACAAGCTGTTTCACTGATCTTCAGTTCCTTCGTAGCTTCACTACTTCAACTACTTCAACTGATCTTGATCCTTGATAACCTCGACTGCTTGGCTAATTCAACAAGAGTAATAATTCTTGTTTTTGAAAACTAAATCACTTGATGGTGATTCTTGAGCTTGACTAAATGTAGCTTGAAAGCTTTGGTGTTAAGCTCAATTCTCAGAAATTGAGATGCTGGAAGATTTCTTGAATGCTCAAAGTTCAGTGATTTAGTCGTTCGATTTCTTTTCTAGTATCTCATTCTGAGAATATATATCCTCTGTCTTGGAAAAATTCCCATTGGAGAGGGTCTTGATTTGAATCTTCTATCTTGTTTTCAAATCCCGTGGAAAGTGGATCCGTGTGTGTCTACTTTCCTTATTTGTGCTCGTTTTTTTCAAAAGCACTTTTCTGAACATGTGTTTCCAGATGCTTACATTACCTTTGTTAAAAAATAACTTAGCTTTTGTCTTGATGCATCACGTGATCCTTTTACTTCGTTACTCTTGCAACCATTGTAGTTTTTTCGTCCTTCTACATCTGATTTTGTCTTCAACTGATTGTGTCTAACGTCTTCAAATCATTTGAAATAAATTCGAACTTTAGTAAGACTGATGCATCATCCTCGACTAAATGTGATCCTCGACTGAATGTGATCCTTGACTGATTCATCATCCTCGACTAAATGTGATCCTCGACTGAATCAGTATCCTCGACTGAATCAGCGTCCTAGACTGAATCAACATCCTCGACTGAATTAGCGTCCTCGATTGATTCTGAACCTTGACTGATTCTGAACCTCAACTGATTCTGCATCCTCGACTAATTCTGAAGCTCGACTGATTCTGAACCTCGACTGATTCTACACCTCGACTGATTCTGCATGCTCGACTGATTCTGAACCTCGATTGATTCATCATCATATCTGCTTCTACTGTCATTCATTTATATCTAACTATACAATCAAATATATCATGCATCATTAAAACTTATAACAATCAAATCCTAATAAATTTTCCCTTTTTGATGATATCAAAACCCATCTATAAATGAATGAGCAGAAAGAGTGACAATTTAATATACATAACTCAAAATGTTTGAATCAGTTCAAAATGTTTGAATTTGTCAGCAGAAACACATGCAATGAAAGTTTGTAAAGATAATGGAGTGTATCACCATCTCCATTGTGGTTGTTGTTGTTGCTGCTTCTAAGCAGGGGTAGTGTACTTCACATCAGGAAAAATGTCGTCGTGAATGATCTTCCATGCTTCCATGGCTGCATCTTCATCCCATCCAGCAAAGCCTCCTTCTCTAAACAGCATCATGAATTTTTTAATGCTTTCAGATTGTGAAATTCTGCTCTTGCCCTTTGGTACCATCTTTTTCTTCTTGAGAATGGCATCTTTCATGGTAGTCAAGATCTTCTCTCCTTTCTTCTTGGATTGGCAAAAGTAGAAGAATGCATCATCCATTCTTGCCTTTTTCCAATATCCTTTGTCAAACAGATACTTAAACTCTTCATATTCTTGTTCTCAAAGCTGTGAAGGAAGAGGAATTCTCGTGATCTTCTTTGACCATTCAGGTGCACTTGATCTTCCAGATAGACTGTCAGAACCCTTCTGCTCATTTCCTCTAAATCCAGATCCTTCCTCCTTTTTGACATCATCCAAAAAGGTAAGGAAAAGGTCTGTGAGGCTCTCTTGAGCTTTGGTTTGAGCAGCCTGTGACCTAATGATTGTGGCCAATGCTGCTTCCACATTCTTCATTCGTTCATCATTCTCTTTAAACCTCTTCTCCATCTTGTGCACCAAATAGTTCTCAGAGAGTTGGATCTTGTGCTCAATGATTTTGCTATGATTCTGGTTCTCAACTGATAAGCAATTCAGTTTCTTGATGACAGTATCTGAAAACTTCTCTAAAGTTGTTCCAATGAGCTTTAGAGAATCTGCAACTGTCTTGATTAGTGTATCCATCGAATTAATCAGCTCTTTAAGTTGAAGGAAAATGTGAACCTTTGCCTTGCCATCTTGGAATTCTTTGAACTCCAAGTGTTTCAGAAGATTCTTCATTCCTTTGCTTTGCTCTTCAATGGCTGAAAGTAAACACATTACATCTTGCTCAATGTGTGCAGATATGTCAACATATGGATAATTTTCGCCATGGATTGAGGCAGATGCTTCTCCATTCTTGGCTCTATTGTTGTTAGGACAACATCATTCTGGGGATTTGCAGACTCAACATCAACCTCTTCTTCAGCATCGGAAATGACTAGCTTTCTTTTAGTCTTTTTTGACTTTTCTTCTTCTTCTGTAGGTCTGAGTCTTAGCAGCAGCAGCTGTTGTTTTCTCATTATCACCACCTTCCAGTTCTCTAACAACCTCTTCAGCCAAATCCATGTCTACCTTGTCTGAGATGTGTTTAAAAATTTCATCTACAGTTTTCTCAATTGCAATATCAATGAAAGCATCTACATCATCAATTCCAAAAAGTTCTTCAACATCAATGGCTGATGGATTTTGATCTACAGTCTCTACTTCCATCTCAGCTGTGTTCACAACAACAACCTCCAAATCATTATCAGCATTGATCAAACCTTGTGGAGGGGCTTGGTACTTCAGACTTAGAACAACATTATCTTCATCAACTGTTCTCCTCTTCTAAGAGCCTCAATTTTTGAGCTTAGAGGCATGTCCTCATCATCATCCTCATTTTCATCAGCAGCTTGCCTTGCAGCTTCCCTGATCTCTTGACAAGCTGAATCAACAACACCATCATCATGTTCATCTTCATTAGCAATGACTTCAGTTGCATTGACAGATGGTGTCTGAATTGTCTCATGAGCATCTTGTCTATGAAAATCATTTTCATCATCATCATCATTGTTGTCATCATCACCACCACCATCTCCACCATCAATAACTGCTTCAGCTATTTGCTGAACTTTCTTGAATGCTTTTGCTCCAGTCTTGAACAACTCAAGCATCTTGCCAAAGTCAACCAAACTCTCCATCTCGTCAGAGCTAACTATCTTCATGACTCAATCCTCCTCATTGTGCATTTAAGAGATGGTTCCTTCTTGACTCTACTGAGTTTCCAAGATAGCAATGAGTTGAATCATTGTAGCTCCTCAAAGATGTTCAACTCTATTTGTTCCGCCTCAGTGGCTGTGATCTCAACAACATCGTCATTAACAGCTCTGAGATCACGGGGTTGGAGACCAGAAGAGTGGTCCTGAGCTTCAAAAGCCTGCTCACTCTCATAACCCTACTCCCGTACCTGCACAATATCTTGATTCTCAGTAGGGGTTGACAACAAGGTGTCCTTAGCTATCAGAGATTGGTCCTGAGCTGTTTCCAAAACAGCCTGCTCAACCTCTAATGTCTGCTCCCTCACCTCCTGAGCATCAACTTGCTTTCTTGAGAGAGGAAACATCCTTCCTCTTCATTGCTTTCTTCCACTCCTCATCAGTAACAAACATCTTCTTGGTAGAGTGCATAGGCACTATTTGCCTCAAAGGTATTCCAAGACTTGCAAGTAAATGACTCACTACCAAAGCAAATGACTTCTTGTGATGGAAAATAGCTTTTGCAGGGCAGATGTGTGTAACTTTTCTTTCACAATCTGCTCTAAGATACGATTGTACACATTTGTAGCCTAGTCCACCTTCTGGCGTGTCCAGACAGCTGCCATCAGGGCTACTCTGTGCCTTGTCATGGCATCATGTGATCCGGTTCTTCTTTCCACAATCTTGCTGAAAATGTGGCAAAGTGTTTGAAACTCAATCTTAAGCTTGATCATTTTGGATGAAAAGTTGCATGAGTTGGCTTCATCAGCAACAATGACTTTCCAGAACGCAGCATCATCAACCTCGATGGTGTCTGGGTTGGTGATTCCAGAGTGAGGTAAACCAAAGTGCTCATTTAGGGTTTCAGGAGAGATCCTTACTTCTGTCTCTTGAACCCTAGAAATGATTGCATCGTCTTTGATGGTAGCAGTTTGGTAGAACTCAATCACATCTGTTGGTGAGTACGATGAAGTTGACAGTGAGATGAATTGTGTGAGTCCATTGAACTCAAGGTCTTCCACGATCTTCCTCCGAGTGTCGGAGCATTCCTTGCTCTGCAGAAATCCCTTGATATTGATGGTCTTCCCAGTGATTAAAGCATCAGTAACATCCTTGCTTGAGAACTGTGTTGCCATTTCTGAAAGAAAGAGCTTGAGAAAGTTGCTGAGAAAGATTAGGGTTTTTCGACTTCGGGCTCGATAGAATGCAAAGATACAGAGAGTAAGAATGAGGGTAAAGTGTTTGGGCAATGTGTTTAGGTTTGAAAAATGGTAGTGAGAAATGCAAACGTCACATCAAATGATGGATAGCTCAAAGTTCTGACAAAATCGGCGGAAAGTGGGAAATTCTTCGATGAAGATTTTCCACGTTGACCAATCTAAAAAAAATTTCCTTTTCTCAAGTTGCAATAAAAAGTCATGTCTGGACTAAAATTAAGATTTTCTATTTGCATTCCTTCAACTGTCTTCAGTCCTTTACTATTTATCAACACTATTTATCAACACCCTTGCAGCTCTTTCGAATGATCTTCAGCTGCTATCACACACACACAGCTCCTTCATAACTTGTGTTGCTTCAACTGTTTTCAGTCCTTCACACCCTTGATAGTTTCAACTACTTCGATCCTTCACAGCCTCAACTGCTTCACCGATTCTGCAGCTCTTTCATTACAAGCTATTTCACTGATCTTCAGTTCCTTCGTAGCTTCACTACTTCAACTGATCTTGGTCCTTGACAGCCTCGATTGCTTCACCAATTTAATAAGAGTAATAGTTCTTGTTTTTGAAAACTGAATCACTTGATGGTGATTCTTGAACTTAACAGAATGTAGCTTGAAAGCTCTGGTGTTAAGCTCAATTCTCAGAAATTGAGATGCTGGATGATTTCTTGAATGCTCAAAGTTCAGTGAATTAGTCGTTCAATTTTTTTTCTAGTATCTCATTCTGAGAATATATATCCTTTCTTTTGGAAAAATTCCCGTTGGAGAGGGTCTTGATTTAAATCTTCTATCTTGTCTTCAAATCCCGTGGAAAGTGAATCTGTGTTTGTCTACTTTCCTTATTTGTGCTTGTTTTTCTCAAAAACACTTTTTCTGAACATGTGTTTCTAGATGTTGACATTCCCTTTGTTGAAAAGCAACTTAGCTTTTGTCTTCATGCATCACGTGATCCTTTTACTTCGTTTCTCTTGTAACCATTGTAGCTTTTTCGTCCTTCTTTAGAATCTGATTTTTGTATTCCACTGATTGTGTCTAACGTCTTCAAATCATTTGAAATAAATTCAAACTTCAGTAATAAATTTGAATAACTCTGATTTAGATATCATTGATTGAAGTTGATCCTCGACTGATGCATTATCCTCGACTGAATGTGATCCTTGACTGATTCATCATACTCGACTGAATGTGATCCTCGACTGAATCAGCATCCTCGACTGAGTTTGATCGTCGACTGAATCTGCATCCTCGATTGAATCAGCATCCTCGACTAAATCAGCATCCTCGACTGATTTCGAACCTCGACTGATTATGAACCTCGACTGATTCTATATCCTCGACTGATTCTGAACCTTGAGTGATGCTGCACCTCGACTGATTCTGCACCTCGACTAATTCTGAACCTCGACTGATTCTGAACCTCGACTGAGTCATCATCAGACCTACTCCTACTGTCATTCATTTATATCTAACTATACAATCAAATATATCATGCATCATCAAAAGTTTTGACCTTCTAATAATCAAATCCTAATAAAGTCGTACCATCGTGATAACCGTGCTTCTATAATCATTCAAACCATGTCAAAACAGTAGTCCACGTTCTCCATTACGATCACACTGATACTAAAATCGTAAAATTCCGAGGTCTTTTTCTTAAAATGACCTTTTTAACCTTCTAAATGTGTTGCATCTTTATCAAATCAATATTAAATCCTTAATGTCACTTTGAATCCATGATAAAATCCAATTAATTCCTTAATTATTATTAAGGCCGGATAATCCAGGTATGGGGTATTACATCTCCGGCTTAAGTACTTATCCTCATAGAGTCGACAAACCTATAGTATCAGTGAGAGTGATTGGAGAAGCCGCTTGTACATATGCTCGAATAGTTTCTCGTAGACCACTGACAAAGCATGAAACGTATTGGTGGTTGGTGAGTTTCCCGGCACGGCTCAGTAGGCTCTCGAACTCAGTCTGATATTCCACAACCGTCCCTGTTTGTTTTAGTTTGGTGAGATCTTCGAAAAAGTTGCAATAAAGAGTGGGTCGTAACAAGCATGTAGGGCTTCCTTAAATCGTGCCCAAGATAATAAGCCTTCCGGTTCTTTAATCACCTGGTACCACAACTGGGCACCGTCATCAAGGTGATAAACCGCTAATGGAACCTTATCTGCCTCTGGTGTATCGTGGAAGGTAAAATACTGCTCAATGCCACCTAACCAACTTGTGGGGTCATCACTTCCAGTGTAGTGGGGAAATTTGAGTCGAGAGAACCGTGGAATACTAGAAAGGCCCTTTTCAGAGTGTCCTGAGGAATGTGAACCTGAGGCTGTTGTTTCGCCATTACTCATCATGGTGCTTATGTGGGCGGTAAACTTCTGAAACATATCATCAAGTTTGGCCTCAAAGACCTCATTATTCTCGGCCAGCCTGCGTTCGATATCAACTGCAAATAAGTGGGCGGTAGATTCAGAGGATTGTGATCCGAACATGGTCGGCCCTGGTCGAAGGATGGACGACTCTTATACCAATTTGTTACGGGCCTGAGTTGGGGAATGGGTAGTAGGTGGAGGAGCTATGATGAAGGTGAAAATAGATGAGAGAGAGTGGGGTAAGGGAAGCTTGGAAGAATGGGGTTAAGGGAAGACGAAGGAAGCAGAGGTGATAAGAGAATTGGAAGATAATTCAACTTATTGCATTCCAATTACATGAATGTGATTGGGTTAGATGATAACTACAGCAGTAGTAATAAGGGAAATAACCAACAGAATATCTAAGTGATATCCTTTTATTCTAATATTACCATATTTTGCCATCTAATCTGTTGTTTCCCTTTTATTTTCGTAGATTCTTCCTTCTCTAGTTGTTTCCTTTTATTTCTACAGATTCTTCCTTCTCTAGTTGTTTCCTTTTATTTCCGCAGATTCTTCCTTCTCAGCTTGAACCGATCTGCAATACATCATCAGCTAATTCTGCCAACTCA
Source organism: Dionaea muscipula (assembly GCA_028571145.1). Lineage (NCBI taxonomy): Eukaryota > Viridiplantae > Streptophyta > Magnoliopsida > Caryophyllales > Droseraceae > Dionaea > Dionaea muscipula. The sequence continues at coordinate 10,456 of JAOWBR010033425.1, forward strand.
GCATCAGCAATATTATCTATTTTTGTAACATCAGTAGCATTGTCCATGGCAGCATCTAACAATTACCCAGGAGGCCATATCTTTTTTCCTCATTACATGTGTTTTAATCTTAACCAGCACGTGCCCAAGGGAGCAGTTGTGGCCCTAAGATTGATTGCCTCATATTATAGTACAAGATTTGCTCACGTGTGCCTGCTAAAATGCGCCTGCTAGAAGCTGTGGGAAGTATACGAGCTCTTCGTGGATGCTTGTGAATGGGGTTGCTATCTTAAAACGGTTCAATTAATGCCTACATGTCCATAAGCTTTTCCTATTACCTCGGATTTTTCTATTCAAAACTTGTGAGATGTGTTTCAGATGAGGGAAAGGGTCCATCCTCTAAGCTTTTATTTTTCCTTTGCAGCTTCTTTGGTAATGTATAAATGACAGTTTTCAAAAGATGCTTTCTTTTTTGTTGTTTTATGGAGGAGAGCAACTTCCGGCACACCCCTCTGACAAGGGTGTGCCCGGATTTTTTCCTTTTTTTTTTTTTTTAATGTTTTTAGTAAAATGGTAGTATACTTCCGTTTTATTAAAATAAGAATGGTAGTATACTAACCGTTTTATCAAAATAAAAACGGTAATATACTATCATTTTCACCAAACATAGTAGTATGCTAGCTTTTTTTTAATAAAACGGTAATATATTGTCGTTTTTATCAATGAGAAATAGTAGTATACTACGGTTGCACCAAAAAAATATAAAAAAAATACTGTGCACACCCCCTAAGATGTGCGTAAAGTAATCACCTTTATGGAGAGATCAGAAATTTCTTTTAGTAGGCACCCATTTAAAACAAGTATTTTACTTCAAGATCACTCACTTTTTTTTGGTGAAAGTTCCGGTTCCCAACTAAAACAATATCCCTATCAAGAAGTGGGATTCTTCTATGCTCAAACTGCAATGCAATTTTACAGATGCCAAATTTTGTTTTGTGTATGTTTGTACGGAGGGTTGAAGAGGTTGAAGGGAAGGATTAAGCAGGTATAGAGAAGGGTTGAAAGAAACCAGAGGTGGCTTCACTCACTCTCTGCCATTGACAAGGAGTAGAGATGTTTTTTTTGTTTTGTTTTTTTTTTTTTTTTGTGCGGGGGTGCATTGAGATTGAGGCTGTCCGTGCAAAAGGATAAGGGAAGGAGATTGGAAGGGAGGGATGATGATAGCAGTCGGGGGTAAAAAGAAGTTGTATTGTTGGAAAAGAGGGAGAATGGAGGATTATGGGTCTTGGTTGAGCTACTTGGAGAACAAGCGTCGTTACTCTTGAAGTCGGACTTCTCTTAAGTAACACGCTTTATGCCAAAAGGCATGAGCTGCTATTAGAACCTAGTTCTGTAACCTGTGCGGGAATTTTCTGGTTGGCTCTTAATTGTTGCCCAAGTATATGGCAGGTTTTTGATGAACCTACAAAATAAGCTCTTACTTCAGAATTGTATTGGAAAGCTAGAAGGTGGAATTTCTGTAAGAAGGCCTTTGGTTCATTTTTTGCTTGATTAGAAGGCTCAAGGCTGTGAGAGATGTTACAGTCTCTACAAGTTTTTTGCTTTTGGGCGCTAGTCTAGAGAAGAGTGAAACAATGAAACAGAAAGATGTTATTTCTGCTTTGTGTCAATAATAGTAAATATACTTGCACTACCCTATGCTGGCAAGGTCTTCCTCTAGTTCTTTTGTGCATACTTAGTTGATTGGATATGCTGTTTTGTAGATTAGTTCTGATGGCGTAATCAGTAGGGATGAAAAGGTGTTTGCATTTGCTCGCAAGAAGAATGTGCCTATTGTCATGCTGACTTCAGGTACCTTTTACGAGTTAAACTGCTTTCATAGGTGCTATAGTGTTTGCTCTCTGCTTTTTACATTCAAGAGATAGTAATGCCAGTAACATTTTTGAGAGGTTCAACCCTGTTTTTTTCGGTCATCATCTGTTCAGTGGTTTTTGTTAATGTAATTTCTATTGCTGAGTGGGAAAAACCAATCTAAGAAAACGTACTTCAATGAAGATGCAGATAATTAATTACATAACAGTAGGTGCTTATTCTTGTTCCAGGCATATATTACTGTATGTCGTGATATCTGTGATCTAAAGTGCGTCTCCCTAGACACTTGCATTGTGCTTTTGCTTTCTTGCAAAGTTAAGCACCAATATTATGTTAAGTTGCCGAAAATTAGGTAAAGTATTTGATTTTCTTCAGTAACCTTGTTGCATCATCGATCATCTCAGGTGGTTATATGAAGTCCAGTGCTCAAGTTATTGCAGATTCAATAATTAATCTCTCAAAGAAGCATTTATTGATGTGAAACAGCTCCTTGGTGAGAATGCCACATCTGGGAATTCTGTGAAGTACTCTTTGAAAGATGCAATTCACCACTTGAGGTATGAGGCATCTTTCCTCGCATAGAACTGCACTCTATCTGCTTTGAGAAGGGGGAACAGGGAAATGACGAAATTACTGGATGAGTTTAACTGGTAGCAGGGAGATGTCGTTGAAGATTATGTTAGGTAATCTCTACATTTCTCTGTGAAGATGATGTAAGTGTTTGCATGAATGCTGGTGGTGTTCAGACTGCCATGTAATGTAAAGAAGATGCGTTCCTCATCGACTGGATTTTTGTGAATAACTGGCGGTTTCATCTGAATCCGGGCATGCTGGGGCTTTCCATGATTCCATCGTTGAAGATATTAGTGAATTACACATTGTGCCACTAATTGTTCGTGCAATGGCGTTTTTTTTTTATTATTATTATTTTGTTTGTTGCGTCAATTAGCTTGAGAGATGGGTATTTCGTTAACTGATAGTCTGATATAGAGCTGGCTGCTGGGCTCTCATTGTCAGGGTTTTCGTCTGGTGAAGTTTTATACTATGTTAGAGCATGTACATTGGTACATGAGTTTTAGAGGGTTTTTGAGTGGATAAATAGTGAGAATTGTGTAATGATTTATAGGGATTTTTTGAGTGTGGAGGAGATTTTTTTTTATATAAATTTGTGAATAGTGAGAAGGTTTTGTAATGATTGTTTGAGGGGGATGGAAGAGAATATGAAAAAGTTGAGTTTTATGTTGAGGAGGGTGAAAATTTGGAGATTTATGGTGCATGAATAATGATTGTTTGAGTGTGGATAAAAAAATAGAGGATGAATAGTGAGTGGCGAAAGAGGGTGTACCAATGTACATGCTCTAATTGTATATTAACCTCCAAGTACCTATACCCTATACCCTATTTAATTTAAATCTAGATCTAATATTCAATTGGCTCTCTCTCTCGGATGCTTCATTTGCTTCTTGTTCATCATCTCCTTTGTGGAGACGCCGGCGTGCGCGATGAGCAGAGGAGACAGCGGGGGATGGCTTTGTCAAAAACCGGCGTCCTGCGAGCGAGGGTGTCGGCGGCCAACGACGAGGGCAGCTAGTCACGGCGGAGATTGTCATTCGAGGTGGGGGAGATTTTGTGGTGAGGGATCGACTGGTGCGACCTGATCTCGCTGGAATCAAGTGGATCGAAGCCGGTAAACGCTTTAATCGACCACCTTCCTTCGATTTCGTTTCTAAATATGTGATTTTTATTTTGTTTGGGCGCTGATTGAGGTTTAGAATTCAATCCCTTTTCTTCATGGTGTGGGTTGTCCGGGCGGTGGTCGGACGTTGGTGGCAGAAGGCGACGTTGTGGGGCTTCAGGCAGGGCTGTGACTGGGCTTTCCGACGTCGGCTTCGCCTGGGCCCTTGCTCGGATGTCTCAGACAGGATGGTGCAGGCCATTGGGGGTTGTCCTGTTGGTTTTGTAATTGGCCGGAGTTACGGGTCGATGCCCGGTAGATGTCAGCGACTCAGCCGGCGGTTTCATCGGCGGCCAGCGCTAGTGGTGTTGACGGAAGAATTATCGGCGGCGGACCTGATCTTCGGTGTCGAGATTGAACAGTAGAGGATTTGATCTTTGTGATATGTGTGTATACACCGGTATAGTCAAGTGTATGTGTAAGGTTTTGTGTACTTGTGAGAGTGTATTGTTATATGATGTATGTGGGTTGTGTCTTTAGGCTGAGTGTCAAGCAAAGCAACAGTGTATTGGAGATGAGGTAGTGCAAGTTGTACATACAACAATATATTGGATGAATGTGAGTGTGTAAATTATTACTAGTAGATGAAAGCATAGGTGTATATTAGCGTAAATTGGTGGGGTTAAATGAAAGGAGTAATAATTTTCGTATGACTTGATTATGAGTTATAATAATGTAAGAGTACGTTACAACGTAAAGGTGTTCAATAATATTATTAATGGAAAAGAACGACTAATTAATCGAGATGAATGACGATGGAGGTTTAGTTAGAGATAAGCTAGAGAGGTAGCGATCGTTATTTAATTTATACATTTAATGTAGGGCATTGTGGTAACATCAAGCACTTTAATTTTTTTCTTCAGGTTGACTATTCTTCTGTTGAGCTTCGACGTTTGGGATTTATTGCTCGGACTCTAGGTGAGGGGTGTACATTAGTCGTTCATTCGATTCCTCCCGTCTTTCTGTTATTTAAATCATTCCGGTTTAATACTTCTTTTTCGCATGATTTGTTAAACTGGTTTATTGAGCGCATGATTTATAATCGTGGCCTTAAATTATTGTTTCGATACCCATCAATCGTGTTCTTTTGAGTGTGGCCTGTAAAATGCGATCGATGTTTGTATGTCATGTTTCGAGTATAGCTTTATTATATATTTTAAGCTATATGATTAAATTATGCTATTTGTACGAGTCCACCATGTTGTGATTTTTAGTTTTGGCCCCATGGCCCTGCTACTGGTTTTCTTTGATATGTGGTTAATGGGGTGGACTCGGGGTTTTTCGTTGATAGGTTTCAGATATTCGTCTTGGGGAAGGGAGTGAGATTTACACTTCCTTTAGGAGAAATCCGAGGATTACATTAATTTGACCTCGGCCTTGCGGTTGCAAAACACCGCCAGACACAACATCCTTGGTGATTCTACCGACAAGCGGATGACTCGGACGGTTGCCTTTGTGGTGCGTATCCTCGGAGCCATATCGGTTTACATTCCACGAAGGGTGGGGACCCCTTGTATGTGTATTAGTATGGTATGTGAGATTGTGTGTGTGGGTTACACCTCGAGTGTACCATGACCATTACCCCTGGAGTAGGGAACTATGGTATTGGTTTTTATGTGGTAGACTTCGGGTGCTACCGTTGGGTTTTGGGTTAGTGATACGGATTGGGGTTTTGGATTTGCTTTGAGACCTTTGGCCTTTGGTTATTTTATGTTGAGTTTTTCCGTATCACTGCTCCCTTGAGATTTCATGCTGTTTTATTATGTTTCACGTATGTTGACTATATTGTATACATTTACGGACTATCTACGGACAGTATTATGATTGTGTTATGTTTTTATTACGTTCTTTTGGGACGTTAGCGGACTCTATGATTTCATGAGACGGTACGTTACTTTATATTTTGAATTGAGTTTTATAATATCTCTCGTAGCGTCATATCTCTCCTAAGTCATCCTCCCATGAATTCCTCTTTGTACCCGTGGGATATGGCCCCCTCCTGTTACTT
>JAOWBR010033536.1:0-16043 GCA_028571145.1 Dionaea muscipula
ATTTTTTCAAAGAGTTGTTAAGGTATATTTTTCGATCATTTTTATTTTGAGAGAGCGACGTATTTATCGTGCCGAAGACACGGGTAACCACTAGTATTAATACATAGCTTGACATCATGCTCTAAGAGATCATTAATTAATGAGATAGGCTCCATAGCTACAAAGCAGCAACAACGGATACATATAAAAAACCACGCACGTCCAACACTTTACCCGCCGATTGCTCTTCGGCCTAAGCAGCACGTAGCACGCTTGACCCAGACAACACATCTTAAGACGCTCAAGTCTAGCATGTCTCAAAACACTCAAAAGTCAAGTCAACGTTCTTTGCCCCCAACATAAATCATTAAGTCGTCCGGGAAATAATAACTAATAACTCACTCGACTAAGACTTGGATATTTTTACCCATCAACGGATCTTTGAGAATTAAGGCTGACAGCCAAGAAAAAAGAAAATATTTCATACAGAAAAGAAAAACTAAAAAAAAAAATTCACACGGTGTCACCCCTGAAATAACATATGGTGGTTAACTTTCGCATCTTTACTTTTTTTGCGTCATATGTAAATTAATTTTCGTTTCAATTTTAAAAAATAAGAAAGTTAACTCCGATTTTAATAATGGTGTCCGGCATGTAGGTGTGTCAGTGTGTGCAACGCAGGTTTCTTGAAAAATCTGTAAAAAGGGTCCTGCTCACTCACATGAAAAACTATCCGGTTGGAGGAAAAACGAAACTATCCGGTCGGAGGAAAAACGAAACTATCCGGTCGGAGGAAAAACGACGAGTATTGGAAGTACTTCCAGTCGCAACGCCTCGCATTTGTTCTGGCTTTTTCATCCTCTGCCGCTCTCAGCTAGTCAGCTCCTCTCAACCAGAGTTGCCACTCTCAAGCCACTACCGTCCGCCGCCGCGACCACCACCTCTCCACCCTCCACTGATCACACCATCCACTAATCTTTCTCTTCCACGCCGCAAAATCACCCGCTTCATCTCCTCCTCAATCTATCTCTCTCTCGAACTCTCCTCCCTTGTTCAGGCTTGCTAGCCAGGGGAGCCCTCGTCCGCTGGACCCTCTGGAGTTTCCGCGGCGCCTCAATCGAATCAACATTAGGCCTGGCCGCGTGCTTTGCGGGTTTGTCAGTTTTTTCTTCTTCGTCGCCATTTCCCCCCTTTTCAGGTTTACTTGATTATCGGTGGTTAATGTTTCATCATCTTTTTTTTTTTTGGTTGTGAATTGATGGGATCGTGTGTTGTGCCCTAATCGTCTTACGTTGATTTCATTCAATGTATAAAATTAGACTGATATTTCAAGGCATTCTCCTTGTTTTTCACACAGGTGGAGATGTTTTTATCCCATTCATGGTTCATTTTCAGGTTTTTTTTTGTGCTTGTATGGGATCGTATGCTGCTTTGTATTTCATTTTGATTGATGAAAAAGGGGAATCTGTGGACTCGAATGCTTGATTTTGATTATTTGAGAGGTTAAGAGAATGAGTAGTTCTCTAGAAAAAGTGAAAAACAAAAAATGGCGGCATGATTTGGAGTGTGAGGAATCAAAGGGTAACATGGGTGTGAAGGCTTCCCACTTATCTGGGTCGCGGGAATGGATTCTACCTCCACTGTCTTCCCTCCTTGTCATGCACGCCGAAGAGAATAGATGAAGCTGCAGCAGAGGAAGTTAAGGACTTGTCTCCCTCCTAACTAAATGTAAAACTGTATGGACAGGTGACGTACGGAAAACGGATTTTGATGCATTTAGGCTAAATGTAATGCTGTATAAATATCAACATTTGAAAAGCACATTTTGATGCATTTTTTTTCTGAATTCAGAGTTTCCCTCACCCCCACCCCCTTTTTTTTTTCCCTGTAGTGATCTCATGGGACTGCTCACCTGATTCTAGGGCATATTGGTAAGTTGTGACTATGGCTACTTCTAACCTCTCTGGTGTTACTCAATTCGGCACACGGGGATGGAAGACAAACTCTGTGTCATCAGCGTGGTTGTGTAAAAGATACATTAATCCTAAGGGATTAAGTTATGGAGATTCTTTCAGACATTGTTGTTGGTCCATGGATGAAACAAACATTTTATCTCCCGTTACCATCCGCACTAGGAAACTTCTTCTAAAAGTGGCCTCAACGCAGTTGAGTTCAGATTATGGTGTGGTTCCTTGCGACGTGGATGACGATACTGCATGTCAACAAGAGAATGGTTTTAGCGGTTCAATGGCTGAAGTTCTGTATGACCTCTATCCTGTTGTTTCTTTACTGGATTTTCTTTGCGCACCAGTCGTTCGTGACTTCTGTTTTCATTTTTCAAAAAACGAGACATCTATATTACAGCTTCATAATCGTATTTGCCTGTTGTGGCTGGTTTTAATTGACTCTAACTCGGGGTATAGATTTTCCACTTCTCTTCATTCCAATGGAAGTTCTAATTGTTGCTCCAACGCTTTTGTATTCACATCTAAGTTGCTATACCTTCTGTTTCCGTTCTTTTATTTTATCTTTTTTCCTAATCAATTTGCAGTGAACCACAAGCCGCGCCTTCATTCGAATCACATTCTCATAATATAAAAAATGAGCTTCTATTACTTTCATTGCCTGCAATAGCAGGCCAAGCCCTTGATCCCCTGGCGCAACTAATGGAGACAGCCTACATTGGTCGATTAGGTAGGGCTAATATTCTCAGTTCATCTCATGTTTGGTGTTATTACTTTTATATGTTTTTCCTTTGCTATACATTGTGAATGTGCTTATGTATTTTCAAGTTGGACTTATTGCCATGGAGGTTGAAAAAGTTCTGTTAATGTTAATAAATAATAGTCTGCATTATGTTTACTGTCATTTGAATGAATATATTTAGTTTTCCCATGGCATATGTTTTAAATGCTTGGGATGTATCATAAGGATTTTTCTCTAAGCCTCTTCTTCTGGAAACTGTGTAAATTAGAGTACTTGCGAACTTTTTCTTTGGTTTTTTTGGATGTTATGCCTGTGAGTGTAATCGCGAGATAGCATTCTATGACCGAGATTTGCTTTTTTCTAGGCCCTGTGGAGTTGGCATCAGCTGGTGTCTCTATATCTATAGTTAATATCGTATCGAAGCTATTCAACATTCCACTTCTCAGTGTTGCTACTTCTTTTGTTTCTGAAGATTTATCCAGGAGTGTGAAGGCATCTGCTCATAAAACACATCATGATAGTAGGTGCTTTCCCAGTCTGTACAGGGTTGTTGATGGGCATGGAATTCCTGGTTGATGAACTTAGAATTGCTTTTTCCTGTTCTCTCTAACAGGTGCACATGAAAGGAAGCAATTATCTTCAGTATCTACAGCCTTGCTGCTGGCAGTTGGAATTGGCATTTTTGAGGCTCTTGTTTTGTTCCTAGGATCTGGTCTGTTCATTGATTTGATGGGCATACCTCATGTGAGTTTTATTTTTTGCAGGTCCCTTGTACTGGAGCCCTGACTTATAGTCTGATACTTTCTTGGTCTATATGTGTCCAACTGCTTTTGAGTTAGTCATTAATTCTAATGACTAAACTCTGAGCTATTTACGTCAGAAAACTGTATTTATGTCTTCCTTAAATTAATAACGTTTGGTACTGATGATGGGTTCAAGATCAGGATGTTACTCTGGCATTGCATTTCTTGAGCTCAGGCTTTTTGCCTGCTGTTGTGGTGGAATTTCATACTATTTGTCTGATTTTCTTCATCTCACCTGGCAGAGCTCACCCATGCATGCTCCAGCTCAAAGGTTTTTATCCCTCAAGGCTCTGGGTGCCCCTGCTGTAGTAGTTACGTTAGCCCTCCAGGGTGTTCTTCGAGGATTCAAGGATACAAGAACACCTGTGTTTTGCCTTGGTAAGTAATTGTCTTGGTTTGATGTTTGCGATAACGTCACTTTGTATTATCTGCATCATTATTTTGATATTTATTTCGTTGATGATCACATTCCACAGGTTAACTGCCAGTGGAAATTTTTATTAGCTTAGACATAGCTTCCTACATATTTACCTAATCTTTGTTAGAGTTGTTTCTGATTAATAGTAGTCTCATGTTTGGTGCTAACCTGTATCCATTAGAAACATTGACTTGTTCTGGATAAACAGAATTCTTTCTTTGAAGCATGGTGTTAACTTAAACGAGGTTAGAAGCGGGTTCTTTGCTTCATATTCATTCAGTCATCGCCCACTTCGTATTCTTTATGGTGGAGTTTGTTCCACCTTATTAGAATAGAGTAGTAGCAAGATATGGTACAACCCTTGAGATTCATATTTTTCATTCTTTTATCTTCATGTCATCATTCTTGTTGTCATCCTTAGGTTTTTGCTATCATTTATACGTCAGATTGCACTTTATCCAGCGCTGATGAGTTTCTTGTGTCAGTTCTTGTTTTTTCCTCAGTTTCTGTTCACAACTCATTTACTGGTGTTGTGATCCACATTGCAGGAATCGGCAGTCTCGCTGCCATGTTTCTGCTCCCAGTGCTTGTTCATTATTTTCAGTTGGGATTAACTGGAGCAGCCATTTCCACAGCCACATCTCAGTATGTTAATACTTAATTGAGATCTCCAATTGACTCTATTTTGCTCCATCTGCTCATTATAGTTTTTATTTTCTGCGTCTAGATATATAGTCGCATTTCTAATGATCTGGCACGTCAATAAGAGAGCCGTACTGTTACCTCCGAAGCTAGCAAACCTGCAGTTTGGCGTCTATCTGAAATCTGGTGAGTTTTTATGATTATATTTCAGAATATTTAAAAAATCTTTGGCTATTCATGCTTTGTTCAATTTGTTTTCTGTTAGCCTGGCACCAACTAATCCTATGAAACTTTATGATCAACTATCAAGATTAAAGTTTTTGGATGCCACACTCTCATGTTGTTCTTTGTAGATGTTGTTTCAATTCAGAGGGTGAGTTTGATGCCACCATTAACTTTTTTCTATCGAGATTTACAAATGTGCTGCAGTGTAATATTTTGTATGCTTTTGGCTTGTAAATCCTATGATGCTGTAGCCTTACGAAATAACTTCATTGCTATGTTTGCTCGTTGTGGATATTTGTTGCTGCCTACTCAGTTTCTATCTCTTCACAGTTTTGATAACGTGATCTCATCTGGTTAATAGAATGTTCTTGATGTCCGTTTCTTGTCAGGGGCTTTTTTTAATCTTTCCATGGGGATCTAAGGATAAATGTTAGAAGCTTTTCCTGTGTCCTGTGGCATTTCTTTTGGCTTGTAAAAAGCGTTCTTTTTTGCCTTCTTGTTCTAGTAGATCCCTTTACATTGCTCTTTTGTTACTTTTGAATTTTTCTTGTGATAAACCTTTTTAATTATTGAATGGGAGCTTTTGAATACTAACATTTTGTGCATAATCTGTTATGAGTTCATCATCATCATCATGCATGACCACTTGCCACTAGGTGAGGTTGGGCTAAGACACATGCCCATAAGATTCGACAAATATAGTGCATTGACCGTCGACTACCTAGTACGTATTGTCCAAACCTAATCAAAAATTAGGTTTGAGCTAAATATAGTAACATATAGTCATATATAACAATATATATAGTAATATATATAATAATGTATCACAATGCATGATGATGTATAAAAACACATCAATAATGGCCTCACCCATCAGCATAAATAGAGACCCAACCATAGGATAAAACACAATTTTCAATAACTATAATACCTAACCCTAAATTATAAAGTATGATAACCTACACCATAAACGAATCGACACAAAAAATACTTCTCAATGCTAGTCATCCAAGAATAATTGGAAGCAAGTGACCTAGGGAAACTAGATTCATCACCATCATCATCAACATGATCATTTTCCACTAGGTGAGGTCGGTCATATATATTTGTAAATTTTACACCTTCTGATGCAAAACATTCGTTATGGTAAGTTGCAACATGTCAAGGTTCGTATAAATCACTTCGTCTGATCAATCCCTGCTCCTGCTTTCCAACACAATAGACTTCACTATCATAATAGGTGTATCCGACTATTTACTCCATATGTGACCCGTCCGGTGTAAACGTCTCTCCCTCATCTTGTCAACCACCGGTTCTATCCCAATCTGACTACAAATCTTCTTTTTTTTTTTCTCCGAGTAACACAACGTATCAACCTTGACATACGCATATCTGACACCGCCACTCTCTGTGCATGACTCTTTTTGATTGGTTATCACTGTTCTGTATAGTATCGCGGTCTGATAGAATTTATCCTTCAGCTTCAAATGTACTCTCCTAGACTCCCATCGTACAAAACACCTGAGGCGGCAGACGACTCTCCACTTCTGTAAGCCCACGTTATCCTTTGTGTGAGGTCGTTGTCTATCTTTTCATCTTATATAAGAGAACCTAGGTACTTAAACTTGTCCATCCTATGAATATCCTATCCATCCACCGTCACTAGGGAGACATTCTGTTCTTCTCCTATAAATTTGCACCACATATACTCCATTTTACTCTTACTAATCCGAAGTCGTTTAGTTTTCAAGGCCACCGTTCACCTCCCAACTTATCTTTTACATTAGCTCTAGTCTTATCCATCAATACAATATTGTTTGTAAAAATCATGCACTAAGGTGTTTCTTCGTGCACATCCCTCGTGAGTTCATCTAAAACTGATACAAATAAATATAGGCTCAATACTGACCCCTGATGCACATCAACGATGATCGAAAAATCGCGAGTGGGCCCTCCAGTCGTCCTGACACACGTAGTTGTCCCTGCATACATATCCTTAATAACGCCAATATATGTCTTACTCACTCTCTTCTTCTATAACACCCACTAGACTATTTTTCTCGGCACCCTATCGTATGTTTTCTTCAGGTCAATGAAATGAAGATCAAGTGCAGGTCTGTTCTCTTTTTCCTAAACTTCGTCATCATACCACACATCCGGTAAATGACCTCTATTGTAGAGCGTCTTGGCATGAACCCAAATTGATTTTTGGCTATGCTAGTCATCCTTCTCAACCTTCGCTCAATCACTTTCTCTCATAATTTTATAATGTGGCTCATAAGTTTAACTCAATAAATTATACACTCATGCACATTCATTTTATTTTTATATAGAGGTATAATTGTACTTTTTCGCTAGATTTTTGGCATCTTTCTTCGTAAGATCCTATTAAACAACTCACACAATCATACTACTCCAACTTGTCTCAGAGTCTTTTAGACTTCAATCGGCACTTCATATGGGCCAATTGTCTTCCTATAACTCATAGTCTTCAGCTCGCTCTTTACCTCAAACACTTGAATGCTTCTAACATACGTTATGGTGCTGACCTCTTCTGTATCCTTCACTCGCATCTCTTCCAACTATGCCTCCTCTTCTGTATCCTATAATCTGTTATGAGTTATAGAACTTAAGTTCAAACCCTTTTTGCATTCAATCTAGTGAAAAAATCTTAATACTTTGGAGGAGTTGATTGCTTGTTTCGATTACGCTCTTTTCCTTTCAATATTATTTTTCTTAATTCATTTTCTTTTCCTGTAGGGTTGTGCTACCCCAATCCCACATCGATGGGTAAGAAGAGTTTGATAGAAAGGGGTCGACTTTGTCAATTACGCTTAACATTTTTAGGTTGAAGATAATAAAAGTGTTCATTAATGTGTGATTATGTGTTGCATTACAAATGGTATCGTAGCAGATCAATCATAATGATTTTGGTGCAGTGAACTCAGGTGTCACATGGCTGGATGATGTTTTGATCAATGGTGAGCCTGAGTGTTAACTGACTTCTGTTTGAAGTAAGGAAGATTGTGATATCCTAATCCCACATTGGTGGGTGAAAACATTTGATATATGTGAGAAAGGGTTGAACCTTATCAACAACGCTTAATATTTTTGAGCTAGTTAGGATAAAAATTCATTAAGGTGTGATAGATAGGGTTTTGGGTATAAGGTGTTACAAATGGTATCAAGAGCCGACTAGTAATGATGGATTTGGTGCAATGAGCTCAGATGAAGGTCGCATGGTTGATGATCTTTATACCAGTGATGAGTCCGAGTGCTAATTGGTTTGTGTTTGTTTGGGTTGACGCTAATGCTTTAAGTGGGGGAGATTATGATACATAGATAGGTGAGAGGAGTTTAACATTTGATATATGTCATAAAACATTTTAACTTTGTCAGTAACGCTTAAATTTTTCACACTATTGAAGATGATAGAAGAAACCGTTAAGGTGTGGGTGATAGGCTCTGGGCCTGGGAATTAGAGGGTTAAATTTTCCACAAAAACTTCTTGGTTTCTACTCAAGAAGTAATCCTTGTTTACTGATGGAAGTTATTTCTTATGCTTCTTGCTAAAGTCTCTACTATCTTGAAAGCCTCTGTCACATGGCCCCAGCACACAATCAACAGCCAGAGTTCCGCATCTTACATCAACCAAGCAGCCTTGATAAATGATAATAGTTGCTAGCAAAAAAAGATGAAGTAAAAAAATGCTTCATAATCTTCAACTTGGACGCCTGAGGAAAAAAATGTTAGCTGAGAACGAGAAACAAAATTAAGATTCTAGAAGCAGGTTTTTATTTCCCTTGAGAACTGATAGGTTAGAAATCTTTGTCCATCTGACAGAGCTCAATGCTGGTTACCTCATTATAGTTGCTCTTTTATATTCAACATCTCAGGCGGTTTTCTTCTTGGAAGAACTCTAGCAGTTCTGATGACCATGACAATTGGAACTTCAATGGCTGCTCGACAGGGCCCTTCAGCTATGGCTGCTCATCAAATATGTTTGCAGATATGGTTAGCGGTCTCTCTTCTAACTGATGCACTTGCTACATCTGGCCAGGTATGAGTTACTCTGTGGATATTCTTAAAGTTCAAATATTGGCTAACAAATAGAACAAGCATGATGTGATGCCTGTGGTCAAGTGTGGCTAAACACTGAGATAGTAAACCTGCTCTGGGTAAAAGGAATTTGGAACCCAGTATCATTTGATGTCACATCTTATTGCAGGCCTTGATAGCAGACTCCTTGTCCAAAGGCGAATACAAGACAGTGAAAGAAATCTGCTACTTTGTCCTCAAGGCGAGTGATTCTCATGATCCTTAATTTGTAAACCTTGTTTTTCCGGCATATAAGTGATGGATATGACCTTTGTGCAAAGCTTATTGCAGTTCATATATTTGATTTTTTTTTTTGTTACCCAGATTGGAGTACTCACAGGGGCTTCACTGGCTGTGATTCTGGGTTTGTGCTATGGCTCTTTACTAGGCTTGTTCACTAAGGACATGGAAGTGTTGCAAGTTGCCAGAACTGGAATTTTGGTAATACCCAACTGGGCCAATCTTGTGTTGGATTTATTTTGGTATCAAGTCTATATCCAAATTGCTTGTTTCTTGAGCGAGTAGTTCTTCAACAGTTTGTCAGCGCATGTCAGCCTATTAATGCTTTGGCTTACATCTTTGATGGTCTTCATTATGGTGTATCAGACTTTCGCTATGCGGCTTTGTCGATGGTAAGCTGCGCTCTATTTGGCAACTGAATATCTACTGGTGCCATGAACATTTTGTATTTCTAGGTTTACTAAATTTAATGGTTTGATTCATAGATGGTTGCTGGGGCCATATCATCTGCTGTTTTGCTATATGCTCCTGGAGTCATTGGTCTTCGTGGAGTTTGGCTTGGTTTGACTCTATTAATGAGCCTGCGCACGGTAGCGGGATTTTCCAGGTTAGCAACAATTTTGTTGGCTTATTCTGATTTTCCTTTTTTTTTATAAGTATCACTTCAGTTGTGTTTTCATTCATCAGTCCTGGCGAAGTTCTGTTCTTGAAAACAGAGGTCCTGTTTGGGCATGCAAAATTTCTGTAGGCATTAACCTTTTGAGGAATATATGAACTGAAACTGACTGAAGCTGGAAGACAAATTTTATGCACTCTGTTTACTTTCTTTATTTAATAATTACCAAGTAACATTAAAATCTTTTCATTCTAAATGGAAAAATGAACTGGGAAATTCAAGCATCCTTCTTACATCAAGGCTTCAACATCTGAGGTAGCTGAAGAACACAATTGTTTAGTATTGCGAGCATGTGTCCACTGTCAGTTGTCTACAAGTTAAATGTTTTCGAAAAGCTGAAAGGGTTACAGGTAAAATTTCTTCCGAGTTGCTTAGGGGTATATATCACTATTCCAAAGCTTATATTGTATATGTGCTAAGAGAAAAGTGGGGGACGGTCTATGATCTGATATAATCCACCAATGGGTTTGCTATTTATTCCCTTCGTCTCATGATGTCAAGTGTGTCACTTGTACTTTCTCATTTGACATTTTTGCAGATTACTATCGAAGGGTGGACCGTGGTGGTTTCTGCACAGGGACTCCCCAAGTCTCGAGATGGGCAGCCATTTGGCAACTTGATGGACATGAATGGATGTTACCGGTGTGCTGTCCATCAAGTCAGTAAGCAGTGTAGTTCAAAAAACATTTGCTGACTGGACTTGCTAGTCCTTACAGGACCTGGCTCATTCCCTTCCATTTCAGATCTCATCATCAATGTAATTAGAGCAATTTGAACCTCTTGGTGGCAGCTGACTGCAGGAACATAAAGCTCGAGTCTGATCGCTTTTGAACTTCTTGTGTGCTCGAATGGAGTTGCAATGTTGTTGCAAATGAACAAGTTTTGACAGCTTGCTTTCCTAGTTTGATATGAACTCTAGATTTCCTTCTACATTTTATCGATAGAATGGTGTCTGTATACACAGCAGATTAATAATTTTTTGTTTTTTTTGATAGATACAGATAAGTTTGTTCTACCAGCTCAATGATTAAGTCTTTTCTACGTGCAATTGTTTTCATGAATCCTGTTGTCAATGATTTAGAATTCAGATGCCCAAACAGTAGGCTGTCATACTTGTTGTAGTGAGATGAATCGTCCTCCTCTGTTGGCTTCGTCTTCCCTGATTCATGGTGGTGACATATTTTGATTAGAAATTGGACGGTGGAAAGAGTAATTGATATTTGCTTGCTGTTTTGCTTCTGACTTTATTGGCTGCCTGGAAAGCTGCAGCTGAACATCGGTTATAGTGGGCAAGCTTGTAATGTTGAAATTGTATGTTCATTGTATAGTGTTCCTATGTTTTAGCCTTACTAACACAGAATTTTCTTATTCTGCCCAGGTTTCGCTTTCTCATACTCTTTGAACTCAAATCTTTGATGATGTCATCGTGCCAATGCAAGAGTAATTCTCAGCGCTGGGTTGACACCTTAACGGGACTTCCTTGACATTCTCCTCCTGTTATAAGGTATGCATTCTTTCATAAACTCAAACCAGTTTCTGTCTATCAATTGCTTTGCTTAAAATTCAATTCAAGGCCATGTGAGTTCTGTTTAACCTCTACTGGAAATAATACCCTAGACTAGTAGTATAGTTGCCAAGGACAGCACAGCTCGATTTTCCTTGCATCATCCAAATTTTCGTCGGGAAGCCAAAGCCAATTAGGTGGCGTATTTGTTGTTAATTTCCATTGGTATTTTAGCATTAGGCTACCCACCTTCTAGAAATGTGTGAATTTGGTCAACTGACTTGGTTTTATTAGAATTCTTGAGACATGTTCAGTGTGGTACTGTGGTCTACCCACATCGGACATGAGGCTGCTCAAGTTAGAATAGGGTAACACCCTCCTCATGTAACACCTCTAGTTAGGCCGGTGGTGGTGGCCTTATCCTGCATTGGCAGGATATAGAGTAACATCTTCCCCATTGCTTCATATGTTGCTCCATTTTTGTTGGATTAGAAGCCGACAGGATAATAGTCCGTCATATTATTTTGCACACCGAATATCGGATAGTACTATAGGGTCAGATATAAAATACTATCCGAAACTTAAATCCGTGAATCAAATCTCTTCCTGGGCATAAAGGGGAGGGAGGGGTTCATGCTGGCATCATGGATAACAATTCAATAACATAAGCTAGACATGACAACAAAAGGGGTAAGAGAATTCTCTAATAGAAATCCATTAGCTTCAATTCAACCAACGCTTCACTTCAGACAACATCACCACTTGCTAGCATAATCCATGGGGCCGTATGGCGAAATCAACTCGGCCAAAAATCCTTTCTTCCTCTTGGGGTTCCAGCCCATATCCTTGCATAGCTGATCATTGTACCATATATGAAGTGCTCCAAGGCATGATCTCCTGTAGTGTTGCTTAGCAGCATACTGCTTATGAAATTTATCCCATGTTGAGATTTCTTTCTCCATCTGCTGAATGCTTGGTAGCTTAAACGTACCTTCAACTAGCTCTAGGAACCAACGGCATTTTATCTCGGCGGTATACAAGTTTGAAAGGGACTCTGAGAATCCTATCACTGCTAGCCGTGGAATTCTTGGATGAATGCATTGCCTGAAATCAACAAGAGTCCCACATTGGATCATTTTAGAGAAAACGATCTATCTATTCACAGAAATTAATTACTCCTCGAGTTTTGGCCTGTCATCAGTAACCTACCTGTACAGTGGAACAATTCTGTCTGATGAGCCTGCTATGTATTCTTGGAACCGGGGAGATGCGAAAATGCCTTTGAGCTTTTGAACCCCCTTGAATCCAGTGGCAAGAATGGCCAAATCAGTCTTCACCAGTACTCTGTCTTCTTCCCCATCAACTAGGAGTAGGACACCTTCTTTACAGAAGCTAAATTTCTGCGACCTCTTGAGAATGATGCTTCCTTTCTCGACATTGTCATAGAAGCCTTTGGGGACGATTGAAATCAGGCAGGAATTGATATCCTGCAGGAAACTGTGGTCTGGTACCATCATCCCATACTTCTTGATTAGTTGATGTTTGTGCTTTATGCCGATCTCGACAGACTTCGAAATGGCCCATCTCTGTTGAGTTCAGATATAACAATCAATCAATCCAGTCAGTCTCTTGTAATCTCCTTGAAGGGGGGAAGGGTTACAATAATTGAATCAAAGGCCAAGACCATCCAAGAGACTACTTACCAGTGGTGAAAGCACTGTTGCTAAAAGGCTTAATAAAAGCCCTTCACCAGGCTTATGAACCATTAGCTCAGCGAACCGATTCAGGTATATGAGTACCGGTTGAAGATCTGGAATCTTCCAATGCGGAGTCCTGAATATCACCGTGCATGGATTTTCAACACCTTCGTGTGTGTGTGTGTGTGTGTGTGTGTGTGTTACCAGATTGAATAAAGTTAGTATAACATCAATTAGCAATTAGGGGTGTGAAAAGGGCCAGATTTTCATTTCATTTCAATACCATTTGCTGTTGCACACTCCATTGCGATGTCAAGTGCTGACTTCTGAAATCCCACCACTGTAACTTTCCTTCCTTTGATGTGTTTTGCAGCCTTTGCATTATCCATAGCTGAATAATCCATGGAGTGCATCACCTCGCCATCAAACGCCTCTGGCCCGTGATTTGGTGGGAATTCTGGGATGTTTGGGACGCCACTAAACCTCCCGATGCAGAGCATCACAAAATCAACCAGGTAAGTCTGCAAGTTTGAAAATAATATCATCACTGTTGCAACCTTATGTGATATGATATTAATATAACCCTTTAGGCTTAGGCTTAGCTTGAAGAAGAAGAAGAAGAAGAACAGGCATGGGATATGGTATAGGTAATGGCCTAATGGGTATACAAACAAACCTCAGTGGAATGAGTAGTGGTATCCTCTACTAGGATGTTCCATTTCCTGTCACTGTCCCATTCCCATAGTGTTGAAGGCTGCTGCAAGCCTTCATCCAGTTGGCCTTCATAGTCTATGCTAATGACCCTGGCGTTGAATCTGATGTGCTTTATCAACCCAAAGTGATCGGCGTAGGATTGAATGTAATCAAAGACCTGCTTAGACGTGGGGGAATCCCCCTCCACCGAGGGGGGCCATGGGAAGTCTGTGAATTGGTACATAGGTTTGGGAGTCTGCAGCTTCGTCGTTGCTATTGTCTTGGTCCAGACTCCACCTATTTGGCTCTCGGCCTCCAACACCACTGGCTCCAAGCCCTTTGAAAGCGTGTACTTGCACGCTAGGAGGCCACTCACTCCGGCACCGATTATGCCTATCTTCTTCACCATATTACTAGTGTGACTTGCTTGAAACATACAATGTTTCTCTGATTTTTTTTTTAGCCACGCTCATATATGTAGTATTTTCTTTATTAGTCACTTTAAGAAGACAAAACTCATTTTTAATAATTTTTGTTAAAACATTCTTTTTTGTTGGATCTCTATGCATGTATCCGAATAAATACATTTGGTTGATCTCACCTAATGGGATATGGTCATGAGACTGATGATAATTCTTTTTTAACTAGGTGAATTAACTTTTAGATATAAAAGATTCGACAAAGTCTAAGATTTGTCTAGCCTTCTTTGTCGGATATTTTTGGAAAACTCTAGATTTTGTTGGACCTGCCATTCAGAGGTCTGACAAAATCCAATAAAAAAAAGGATACGCTACGTAGTAATCAACATGGTGATTCTGCATTTCCCTTTTCTGGTTCCCCTGTTTTTTGCCTATGGAGTAATCAATAGTATTATAGCTTTATTCATGTTGATTTTGTCCTCTAGAAAAAAATTATAAGTATTTCCCTATTGACTATTGACTAGGGATAGAAAGGTCAATTGCATCGAGGTCGAGCCTTGATTGCCTAAACTGTCAGGCCCAAACTCAAATTAGCAAGCCCTCTCATCTTAATTTGGAAATTATCCACTAGCCCCATTATTGGAATCCTCAGGCTCATAGCTCAATACAAAAGCTAAAGTTCAATGTTCGAAACCTCTGGTGAATAAACGCTCTGTTGGACTATGAACGTATGAGGTAGTGTCTCGACTTTAAATGAGCTTTCCGCAAGCGTCTGATAAGATTGAGTCCAATTAGTCAAGGTGTGCGTAAGCTGACCCGGATATCTAAGTCAAAAAAAAATGTCGACTTTTATCTCACTGTAAGCAAATCGTCAATATTAGAAAGCGTCGGAGTTTGGTATCCTTACCAACGAATCTCCGTCCACTCAAAGTTTCAAACTCTAATCCTTTGAATCATAACGTTACGATTTACACAAGACGAACCTGACAGCCCAACTCCGGTTTGTCCTGTGTGAGGCGAATGAACGTCCTAATTCCACCACGGTAGAAATCAATGTCACATGTTAATCCGAAAGTCTACACTGATGGGTTATGGACGAATACACACTTATATGTTATCGATAATAAAATCTTATCCTCGTTGTGAGAATAACTTACACTTGATTCGACAATTAGATGTTAAATTACTAAGAGCGTCAATCAACTTGTTGATTATACTGACATGTTAACAGTGTTGTCGCTTAAATTTACTTGAACTCGAAAGAGTTAATTGATGAAGAGGAACTAAATCTGGACACTGTTATTGATTTCTCATGGTGTGGATTCGTGGAAGGGTTGTACGTTGCAATGTTTTCCGCATCGATTTGGATTTGGATTTGGATTTGGATTTTGATTTTGATTTTGATTTTGATTTTGATTTGTCAATGTCACAATCTTTTCTTTTCTTTTAGAGAGCTGATCTATGTTGGTAAATCAATGTCACATTTATTTCTGGTTCATGTACATAGCTGTATTGATTGGTGCTTTCATTGTCAGACTGGGGAAAAAAAAAAAAAAAAAAAAAACCTCCAAACTGCAAATCATCCACATACGAGATATCCAACTTGAAGCAAGCTGCCAAGACAACTTTGCTCATCTTAGCTGTATTCTGAGAAATATCAATATAAACCTAAATTGTAGAATATTTCATTTGATATTGTGAATTTTATTTTTAGTCTACAGTAGATTTATTGTTATATATACATAGAATAAATTATATATATATTTATATAATAAAGTAAGACATAATTTGAATTTATTCTTCTCTAAGTTGTCTTATATGGCCAAAAGAAAGATTCTCATTGGTTATCCTCTTTTCTCCCCTCTGACATCACATCACATAATATTATACACAATCTATAATTTATTTTTCTTCTATATCTCACTGTATAATCTATCAAATAT
>JAOWBR010033647.1:0-16040 GCA_028571145.1 Dionaea muscipula
ACTTCAACCCCAGAACCTCCACTTCTGAATGACGAAGGCTATATGATTGTTGAACCACAAGCTATTCTAGATCAGAGAGAGATAACCAGAAGAGGGAGGAAGGTTAAACAATGTTTGATTCAATGGGTCAACTTGAGCCCAACTGACGCTACCTGGGAGGACGCCTCATTTATCAACAAGCAATTTCCCGACTTCTCAGCTTGAGGACAAGCTGGCTCTGAAGGATGGGGGAGTTGTAGTATAATAATACCAGGGCGACACTCCTCCTTTTGTACTAAGGCAACAGGCTCTCAAGACGTCGTGGCGAGGATAGTGAACGGTGGCAACGGTTAGGGATTCTGAGCAAACGGGGATGATTACAAGGCGCCCTGGAACATCAATCATCTTCCTTCATCCTCTTGACCATTTTCATGCTTTCACTTTGATCATCAGAACCCAAGTCTTGAAGATAAGTGAGGTCGGCGCCATAGCGTTAATTGGCCAACCAACGCCACAGCTACCCCAGCTCAGCTTGACGCCCGCCTTTCTGAAGTCGATGCCACGGGTATTCCCAGCGCCACCAGCCTCTTCTCTTCCACGTGCTGAGTTGGATTCTGTTGAGTTAATTGAAGAGAGGGTGTCAGAATAGTACAACTGAATTTGGATTATTCCTGATCCCCTCTTGACACTTGGCAATTTTATGAATTATTGTAATTTTCTTTATTTACCAAAATCATGTCTATATAAGGCTAGAGATTGTAATTGTAAAAGGATATCGATGAATGAATTGAGATTTGACCTAAGTTTATCTTCTTCCTTTATCTGAGTAGCCTTCTCCTTCTAGTGTCTGCTTCCCAATCCCCTTTTCACCTTCACCTTCTCCCAACTCTGTTTCTCAC
The DNA here is from genome assembly GCA_028571145.1 of Dionaea muscipula. Taxonomy (NCBI): domain Eukaryota; kingdom Viridiplantae; phylum Streptophyta; class Magnoliopsida; order Caryophyllales; family Droseraceae; genus Dionaea; species Dionaea muscipula. The sequence goes on from JAOWBR010033647.1 coordinate 879, forward strand.
CTCCCTTCGTCTACTTTTCATCTCCGATTCACTTCCCTCTCATCCTTAACTCTGTCAATCTCGTCCCAATTTCACCAGAGCTCTTGAGCTCATATCCGGTTACTTGCCACTGTTCCATTACATCACTTATTTTGGAGAAGGTTCTTATTGTGCCTCAAATTCACTAAGCACAATAATCTATTGAGTGTATTTCAATTCACTAAGCAAAATAATTGTTGCTTTATATTTTATCCGTGAGATTTTCTTGTCAAGGATCGGGAAAATCCTACTCTCTGAACCTAGGTCTAGAGATGGTACCCTATCTTCTTTCTTCTAATAAAGGCAACTCTCCCACAACTGTTTGTTTTCAAAGCAATAAAGACATTGGTGACCTCTGGCATGATCGGTTAGGGCACCTTTATTCCCAGGCCTTGCAACTTTTGGCATGAGATCTAAAGTTGTCTACTTCTATTAATAAACATTCATGTTCTAGTTGTAAACCGGGTAAAAAGCTCCAAACTACCTTTTGTACGGTGAACTTCATATTCTTCTGTTAACTGTCATACATTCCATAGCGATGTTTTTGGGCCTTTCTCGGTTATTTATGTTGATGGTTACCGATATTATTTTTCCATTATTGATGAAAGTTCTCGGTTAACCTGGATATTTGCACTTCGCAATAAATTTGAAGTCCCTGACATATTTATTGCTTTTATTACATTCATTCAACGACAATATCATGCTCTTGTGAAAGTAGTTCAAACAGATGGTGGTGGTGAGTATATAAGCAAGACACTTCAATTCTTCTTCTCCAAAGAAGGGATTTCTCATATTATGTCATGTCTGGGGACACTGAAACAAAATGATATTGCTGAGAGAAAGCATCGGCATATCATCGAGACTGGACTTACATTGACTTACCATCTATGGATTTCTATCAAGATAGATCTCAATTAAATAATTCAAAGCTTGTAAGGTAAGCTTCTAATCTAAATGCTAATCAGCCCATTGTCACAATCTAATATTTGTCGAACCCAAAGTAAAAGCGTACGATACAATCAGTTCCTTTAAATCAATATTCAATAATCTTAGGACCTAAAGATGATCAATACGAAAGTTGCCATCAGTTCAGCGTTCTGGAACAAAAGTTTCAGGCACACAAGAGATCAAGTAGACCTTTGATTTTGGGGAAAATCAAAGCCCCTTCTTAACGTGCGAACTAAATACAATTGTTAAATCACTCAAACAATACAAATCATCAACCATCAAAACACTAATTAAGAGATGCTTACCCAACACTCCGCTTTCAACACATAGGGACCTTCTGACACACGACACCCCCTATCAATAATCGTCCTCATCATAGGATCCTAAAAGTCACAAAGATCACCAGAAAACACATGACATCGGTGGGTCCAAATCAAAGCACTGACATAAAGAAGATTAAACGGAAGAGTAAGTAGATACAAAACTGAAGATTCAAGGTAGAAGTCAGAGATGTGGGATGTGGATCCTATTCCTCTGACAGGGATATATGAGCCATCTACTACGTGGACATCGGGATAAGTTGAACTTGGAGAAAAGTCACTCAACATACCTTAAAACCCAGTCATGTGATCAAAAGCCCTAGAGTCGATAATTCATGTCCGAGGGGAGATAGATAGATAGGCAACAAAAGGGGCAGGATGCACCACTAAAGCAGAGGGAGCAAACACAGTAGGTGGAGCCTCAGAACACTCATCCATACTAGAAATAACATGAGCAAATTGGGAAGCACCGAGTCGACTATGTAATTGCCAACACTTCTCCCGAATGTGGCCAAAGACCTTGCAATAAGAACATACAGGTGACCCATCAGAACAAGCGGACAAAGCAGATGACTTGCCATGTAGCTGAAAGCACTGCTCAATAGAATGGTTGGGAACCTGGCAATGAGTACAAAAATACCTACTATTCCCTCGTCTGCCGTTACTGTCTAGAGATTTGTATATCTCTTTCCCCTTATTTATTTCTGCTGCTATAATTATGACTTAATCCCATTGGGTGAGGCCTAATCCAAGTTTAGTGGGTAATCGCGTCTGGGTCGTTACACCTTCTACACCCATCTCTTGGATTATGATTTCTTCAGTTCATTTTTAGGTAGTGTACAACCTGGGACAATGCCCAACGGATTCCCCAAAATCCTTTCTCTTATAGGAGTTGCTCTCCCATATTGAATTGTCTAATGCATCTCACACTTCTCTGAAATTTGAGTTGAGCAGTGATACATCACCAATAATGCACAGATATAAGCAATAAAAAGAAAATGTGAATGAAGCAGGGAGGAGAGTTATTCAAAGTGCTTTGCAGTGATCTTGGATTGTCTATATTACTACTGAAGGCCCTTCTTGTAACTAAAAGTGGGCAACATAGATTGATGATTTATCACTATGTAGTATTAACAAGTGGTAAGTTTCTCAAAGAAAAAAAGAAAAAGGTGTGTATCTGACAGTGAAACAGAATCTAAGAAAAAATATTTTCGGGCTTTTTGCATCATTGTACATTTTAAGATTATTGTTCTGGAATGGAAACATTGAGATGCTTGTTTTAGTTAGGAGTGGCTTAGCAAATCTTGAGATCATGCAGTGCAAAGATCTCCTGTATTTACTTTCGTTGCATATTTTATAGCCATTTAAGTACAAGATGGTGCAATCTTGAGCCAGCCCAAACTCTGGCATGTAGGACATTCATGTTTGCTCCACATGAATCCAGGATGACACTGTTTTCTCATCGTCTGACAAATCCAATCCTCATTTTTCTTTTCTTTGATTAAGTGTACTAATGTACTGATCCCCTCTCAGTTGTTCCATCACCTGGCTCTTAATGATCTAATCCAGACTTGCCTGTAACATGCAAGCCTCAATTCTGTGGATCTCCTCGACTTTCATCTCTCTGTTGGTATGTCGATCACCTTAATTTATATTAAGTGAACAACCTTGCTATGTGGCTCACATAAATTCTTGAGCATATACACGGTACATTACCTGGTTTCTGATGTGGGTCGTTTATCTCACCGACCGTTGGTTTAGTAATCTCTCTAGTGCTCTTTTGTATTTCCTCCGAGTCAAATTCTCATGGATTTACAATCCGCATCAAATGGATTCAAGGTTCAGCTTTCTTCCTCTGTTTCTACAGCTGAAAGTTTACTTGCCAGTCAAAAAAGGAAGCGTGATAACTCAAGGGTGTCATATCATAGCTGGAAACAAAAATAAAAAGAAAAACATTTTTCTGATTAATGAGATGATGATTGCACAAGTTATTAGGTTGTGATTATTTTCCATTCAAAAAGTCACTCCTTTATCCTATATTGATTTTTTTTTTTTTTTTCATTTTGCAGGCTCTTAATCGGTTGGGTTACTATCCGCTCATTCTTATTGGATCTTGGGTTTTCGGAACGATAAATCGTATGCATGATTTTGTGGAACCAGGCCATAAAATATTTTGGCTCTCACTTCTGGATGTTGGGACATCTGCCTTAATGGTAATTTCATGTTTTTTATGGCTAGTCTAGCTTGATTCTGGATGTGTATCTACTATGCTTGCACAATGCCATCTTCTCCATCTTAGGTTTTCCCTGATTGCATTCTGATTATCTTTTTCAAACTATATCAATTTGTTGAAGCTAACACCCCTCTCACATGTCATTGGATTCTAGGGCCTTTTTAACTCCATAGCATATGGTCTCAATGCTTCTGTGCGACGTGCAATTTTCGAGAGATTAGATCTGTAAGTTTGAGCTGCTGATGTTGCAGAGTTCTTAATGTTTGAGATTATCTTCATTAATAGATTGTTCGTAGTTTTGCTTAAGCTGCTCGTTGCTTATTATCCTTTCTACAGGTCTATGGAGGGTTTGTTGTTCAGACATATTTGTATAGATGATACTGAATTGATATGAACGTCCCTTTATACTTTCCTTGAGCCCCCTTCTCCCTGAATTCACCTGTCTTTTCTGTTCCCTCGACCACTTTCAACATCCAGGGAAGATTGGTTTTCATCATCATCATCATCATGACCAAATTCCACTAGGTGAGGTCGGTCACATGAATCCATTTGGACATATGCACAGAGATCCGACAAATATAATACGCTGGCTTTCGGCTGTCTAACACGCACTGCCCTACCCTAATCGAATATTAGGGTTTGAGCTACATAAAATGATATAAAGTAATATAATACCAATATACAACAATATGCATTAATATATATAATAATATATAATAAATGCATGACACTGTTTAATAAGAAAACATCCCTAGCTAACTTCGCTAACCAACTAACTAATTATTAGCCATCTAACTAACTAACTAACTCCTCATGACCGTTTTCCACTAGGTGAAGTCAGCCACCTGTACCCTCTACTTCCACTCCGTTTGATGTAAAGCATTCGTTACACTAAGTTATAACATGGTCCGTATGGATCACTTCATCCCACGTCTTTTTCGGTCGCCCCCTATTTTTCTTACCTTCCAATATAATGAACTCCACTCTCCTAACAGGCGTATCAAACAGTCTCCGCCATATGTGGCCCACTCAACGCAGGCGTCCCTTTCGCATCTTATCAACCACCGGTGCCGCCCCGATCTGCTTGCGAATATCCTCATTCCTTATTGTATCCCTTCGGGTAACTCTGTGCATTCATCTCAGTATACGTATCTCGGCTCCCGCCATCCTTTGTGTGTGCTCTTCTTGATCGACCAACACTCTGTCCTATAAAACAAAGCAGCGTACCCTCTCTTGTCACACATTTCAGTCAAGAAAAGGATCATGAGTTGAGTTTTTTTTTTTTTTTATCCGTAGAGTTGGTTTCTGTTCCAATTTTTTTTTTTATTCTAGGCCTAGTCGTGACAGAATAGGTAGCGAATTACTCTGGATCTGATTTATTAGAGCCTATAACTTCGCAGAGCCAACTAGCATCCTTTTGCACCGTGCATTTTTGAAATTAGATTGATAAGAAAGACATCATTGTGGAAACAATTCACGTATTTGAAAGGCCTACTGAGTAAGGCGAGAGTATTATAGATCATTTGATTGTTCTTCCCCACAATAGGAAAAGCAACTATTTGGTAAAAAGCACATAATTGAGATCCGGAAAAAAGATGAACTTTTTCCTATTGAAAAAATTGATAAAAAGTCTTTCTTCAGAGTCTGATTACAAGGATATATATACACGATTACAGAATCTAAATCAAATCTTCCTATTGTAACAAAATCCTCCTATTTCGATGACTAAAACAAAGTAAAGAATTCAAAAGTTTATAGAATCTGATAAATATCTTAACAGAAATAGCCGTTTTTTTTTATAACTCGAGTGTCCGGGCGAACCCGATTACTCCCAGGGGACCAATCCCACTGGACGCTTGCGGGGTGCTCACTTAAAGTCAAGGCAAAGCCTTGTACGTCTATGGCCAACTCAGGTTGTTTGCACACAAGGGATTTTGAACTCGTGACCTAAGGTTTCATGAGGCCCCAGGATCCGGTGATTTTCACTTGAGTCAATCTGAGTTGGTTAACAGAAATAGCTGTTACACAACATTATCTAACAGTCCCCCTCAAGTTGGAGCTTGAATGTTGTGGACGCCGAACTTGTGAAGAAGAGAAAGAAACTGTGGACGTCCAAGAAGTTTGGTGAAAATATCGGCAAGCTGATGAATAGTCGGAACATAGGCCGTCTTAATCAAACCTCATTGAATTCTCTCTTGGATGAAGTGACAATCTATCTCGATGTGTTTCGTTCTCTTGTGGAAGACAGGATTAGCAGCAATGCGAAGAGCAGATTAATTATCACAATACAATATAGCTGGTTTGGAGTGAGGAACATTTAAATCAGAGACAAGGTAGCGTAACCATGTGATTTCGCAGGTTGTCACGGCCATTGCTCGTTATTCTGCTTCGGCAGAGGACCGAGAGACTGTGTTTTGCTTCTTGGTTTTCCAGGATACTAGAGTGTTACCAAGCAAAGTACAAAAACCTGTTGTCATCTCTTGTCAATGGACAACTTGTCCAATCCGAATCACAATATGACTTTAATGAAAGGGAATTGTCGCAGGAGTATAGCAATCCTTGTCCAGGTGTTCCCTTAAGGTACCGAACGACTCTTAAAAATGCATCCAAATGTGGCTTTCGAGGTGCATTCATAAATTGACTGAAGGTGTGCACGACAAACATGATGTCTGGTCGGGTTATGGTGAGGTATATGAGACGACCTACCATCTGACGATAAGAGGAGGGATCTTGAAGAAGGTCGCCCGCTTCGTTTGATAACTTGTCGTGCTGCTCCATAGGAAAGTCCACTAGTCGTCCCCCAAGTAGACCCGTATCGGAGATGATATCCAACGTGTATTTTCGTTGGGAGATGCAAATCCTTTTTGCAGAATGGGCCACTTCTATCCCAAAAAAATACTAGAGCGTCCCAAGGTCCTTGATGTGAAAGCGATTATGCAGGAATTGTTTACAATTGGCAATGGCTGTATCATCATTTTCTACAATTATAATGTCATCTACATAGACAAGAACAACAGTGAATGAAGTGTCTCGTTTGCAGGTAAACAAGGAGTAATCAGCCTTAGAAGCAGTAAAACCGGCATCTTTAAGAGTAGAGGAAAGCTTGGCAAACTAACAACATGAAGCTTGTTTGAGCCCATAAATGGATTTATGCAACTTGCAAACCCGATTGTCCCCTCATTTGCCAAGACCAGGAGGAAGAACCATATATACCTCTTCGTCCAATGAGCCGTGGAGGAAGGCATTATGGACGTCAAGTTGATGTAAGGACCAGTTATGAACAACAACAATCGAGAGAGACAACGTATAATAGCTAACTTTGCAACGAGCGCGAAGGTCTCATGATAGTCAAGGCCCTCGCGCTGAGTATAACCTTTTGCTACGAGGCGGGCTTTATAGCGCTCAATTTCTCTATTAGCTCGGTATTTAATCTTATGTATATCCAATGACATCCAATTGGCCGAATCCCAATAGGTAAATGAACCAAAGACCAAGTGCCATTTTCATCCAATGCACGAAACTCATCATCCATTGCGTTGCGTCAATGAAGGTCCTGCATAGCCTCAACATACGAAGAGGGTTCTTGCAAAGTAGAAATGTCAGCCACAAAAGAACGATGACCAGAAGATAAATGATCATAGGAAATAAAATTGGAGAGGGGAAAACATGTACCTTTGTCGCGGTTGTGCAAGGAATCGGACCTGGATTTGAGTTAGGAGGTCTTGACAGTAGGACAATGGAAGTCTTGGATGCGAGAAGAGACTGTGCGAGCCCTAGTGGAACGTTGAGGTTCAAGGGAAGGCTGGGCGGCAATGAGAGTAGTAGATCTGTGGGGAACATCTGTAGCATCCAGTAAAAGATACCTGGAAGTTTTTTGGGCTCGCCTTTGGTAGACTTGGAGAGGCGGTTGTGCGGCAGCAAGAGGTGCGAAGGGGCATGATGCAGGAGGGGCATCAGAGTTCGTAGAAGGGGTAGGAGATGTGGAGGTAATGGGTAAGTCTGCTGCGGTGTTTTGTGGTGATGGTGATGTATCAGTGGCAGGTATGACTAAAACAGAAGTATGTGGATGGTGGGTGTCAGCGGTAGCATAGGGAAAAACTGTTTCGTGAAAAATCACATCACGACTAATGCATACCCTCTTAGTGTCAAGGACTCAAGATTATAGAGACGATAATCTTTTTGGCCGTATGGATAGCCTGTGAATACTGAATAAATAACGATGAGCTCGTTGTCACACCCCACCCTGGGTGGACCGACGTACAACCCGTGAAGGTTATCCACGAGCCACACAAGCCTAATCTACATCAATGGCAATCACAAGATGGAAACAATGAATTAAACATGGGTAGTGCATCATCAAACTACTCTATGTCTCAAAAACCTCATCATCAAATCAAGAGGTAAAATCATGCGGAAGCCAAACGAGACAAAAGAGTCCCAAAAATGTTATACCAAAAGAATGCCCCAAAACATGGCTACAGGAGTCCACGACATAAAAGGGGTCCTAAGAGGCCGTCGTCCGTATCCCTGCCGCATCCTCTTATCGCTCATCTACTCATTTCCTGCACAAATATTTACTCGGAGTGTACACGGGATTAGAGCAGGAATTAAGGCATGATACTAGTAAATGTAAATGCAAGAGAGGACTTCCATGAGGTTGTGGTAGTGGCCCAAATCAAACGTATATATAACCGTTCCAACCGCCTTAATCCGCGGCGCAGAGGTGGTTGGTGATAATAGGAGGGGGCCACATCCCACGGGTACAAGAACGACTCATGGGAGAGGAACAATTAGTGTGATGGTCCAAGAGATATATGAATAACAATCCTATAAACATCATCATATAAACATCATAAGAATTATGCCGTCACATACAACACAGCATCCAAAGTGATTCACGAGAAGCATGAGAGATATAAGCATGATCAACATGTCACACGATTCCACAAACATGCCTCATATCACAAACACCAAGTGCGTCATATATTCGTACACAAATCACACAATCGGTACCATTTATATATGTACCACACGCACATACGCGTAACATGTCATTAATTCACAAACAAGGGATCCCACCCTAATCATGCGCGTCAGACCGGAATGGCGTCCGAGAATACGTAACAACATGGTAGGACACGTCCAGGTACAACATGTGCGCTGCGGTGTACCTAAGGACGTTGTGACATATGAACATATCACACACTCCAAGGGCATAGCCCTCCTTGCGGAGGCAAGTCCATACAGCCAGAGTCACTCCCGAGGGAATATAATCCCTGGACTTAACATAACCAGAAATCATCATATCCAACACCTCATAACATATGTACTCATGATATCGTAAGTCCACACCCATGATCAATAAATGACACAATGCAAATAAGCTACGAATGAGCATGTGGGTGATCAACAATGCACACAAGAGAACCTACAATCAACAATGCCTCACGAGTCATTTCAAACATGTGGACAACAATAACTAGCACAGAACATGCCAATTGTGCACAACAAGAGGGTATCAAGGAGTATCGGAGGATAGAATATGGAAGGTGAAGGAAGGTCGGTCTGCACTCCTCACCTGTAAGCACGCTAGTTGCTGATGACCACACAACCACTACGTCCCACGTCACCATCTAAGAACCAAATCAAGGGAAGGATCTTACAATCATGATAACATCGCGCTACAAGTCGCTATCAATGTCTAAACATTCCCCAAAGAGTGCCCACTAATCATGCAATGCGTTAGAGAATCAACACACGGGGTTGAAAAATCAAAATTTTGAAAACCACGGTCAGAGGACGTCATCGGGGATTTCATCGGGGACGTCCCCCGTATGTGGAGAGATTTATCAAATCGGACAGAGAAATAAGGGGATGTCCTCTCTGTGCTGAGGATATCCTTGGGGATGTCCTCTCTGTGCTGAGGACGTTCTCGGGGACGTCCTCTGCACAGAATCTGCAGCCTCGAGAATTTTTTCAGAAACTCAAAATTTGACCAAACTTTATCAAAATGGTTCCAACCAAAACCAAACCAAATCCACTTGATTCTAGGACCTTTGGGCATAAGAAAACAAGCATTAAACAGCCTCAAACATGTCACTAACATGCATCAAACAACCCAATAAACCAAAATCCGAAAATCACACACACAAACCCCAAATGTGAACCAAATGATGGATTCACACCAAATCAAGTGGATATCCTCTCCATCAACATTCCAATGACATGCCAAACACACCCAATCTCAGATTCAAACCATGGATTTAAGCTAATCTCCCAAAATCTCACCTTGGTTGAGAGATGGGCAAAACCAAGCCTTGAAGACGGATGGATCTCCTCCTCCTTAAGCTCTTGAGCACTCCAATCACCTCTCCGAAGCTCCTATGGTCAGCAAGAGATCTTCAATGGAGGAAGGGAGTGAAGAGGAGTAAGAAGAAAATGAAAGGGAAGGGAGAAAGAGAGATGCACGGCTGTGGGGGAAGAGGGAAATGAGGAATGAGGGTTTATGGGGGACCAAGTTAGGGATTTGTATCCCACCACAAAAGGGTAAGGGGGTAATTTCCCCCTTTCCCAAATTGGCTCAAAACTTAGTGGGGAAAACCCTTAAAATGGCTCAAAACAAGTGCATGTGGGAAGAGGGGAGTGAGAAGCCAACTTGTCCCAATACCCTTTCAATTTATTGAAATAAACAGCCATGGAGGACTAATCCTGCGTGAGAGATGAGATTGCCCGTCGGATCTGATAGAGATGCGGAGCATTACTTTGAGAAAAACTTTCCTCTAAATCTGCCCATACAGTAGAAGCTGAATCTGTGTGTTAATACACTATTTGCAAGTTCCACATCAACAACATTAAGGAGCCAAGAAAGCACCATGTCATTACATTGCTGCCATAAGGTAAACTCCTCCGGTTTTGCATCCGAATCTGTCTATGAGACAGTCCCATCAATGAAACCCAACTTGTTTTTAGCACTCAATGCCATACGCATGGCCCTGCTCCAAGTGGAAAAATTATCTCCGGTCAGGATTCAGGACACTAAAACAGTGTAAGGATTGTCGGAGTTATGGAGAAAATAAGGACTGGTGGAATCAATATGAGAAAAATCAATGTCATGGGTGGAGGTTCCTTGGCCATTGGCGGTAGTCATGATTGCAGAAGGCAGAGAGGAAGGAAAGACAGACCAAAGGAAGGGAGACCTTGGAGCTCAGAGACGTCGTGGCTTTGATACCATGACAAAATTGATAAAATGTCTTTATCTTCAGAATCTGATTACAAGGATATACATACACGGTTACAGAATCTAAATCAAATCTTCATATTGTAACAAAATCCTCCTATTTCGATGACTAAAACAAAGCAAGGAATTCAAAAGTTTAAATACAAAATCTGATAAATATCTTAACACAAATAGCCGTTAGACAACATCATCTAACAAAATCCTCCAGCTTGCTTAACTCCGTCAAGCCCGTAGGAGTAGTTAAGAAGGATATAACACTTGGTGTTGACCAACAGAAAGCATGGGAGAAAGAGAGATACAACATGCAAAACCTTACCAACCCTTGACATGCGAAGAACCAAACCTATCGTTAACCTGATGGTACTGACTTTCATATTGCATAGGAATGTTTTTCCAATTCCTAGAATTAAATGATACCCTCCTTTTTTTTTATGATACCAAATCTTAATGAATTTTTGGAGTAAAAATCTAGCGGCACAGAAGGAACTCTTGAAACTTCCTGATGCTGATGAAGTTAAGCAGGTACATGGCCTATTTTATTCAATTCATGAAGTTATATCTATGAGTTCTACTGCATTTATAAATAAACAATAAGAGAATTATTAGGCTAGAGATCTAATTTTCCATTTCTTCATCCGTTTTACTGCCTTGTGCAAATACGAGTGGGCTAAGTTGTGTCTTTCTCGAGTTATCGATTCTTTAACCATTTATATACCGAGCTTCAAAGCCTTGTGTGGTTATGGTTATCAGTTCTTGCCACACATTTACATGATGCTACTTAGCTTAAGTTGGTAATACATTCCATTAGAATTGAGTTAACTCGAGTTAATTTCGGTATGCCTGTTCATTTTTGTGAATGCCCTTTGTTCCTAAGTTGATTTATTGGTATCTCAGCTGATTTGCTGTTCTTATGGTCCACTTGTCTTTTATCGTTTTTATAGATCCAAGCATTCGATACTTTTGTGGTTTCAATTGTTTTTGCTGTGATGTTTCAGTAATTTTTTTATGTTTCGGTAATTTGTTGATGTTGCATTACCTTGAGGGCCTGAGGCAATTTTGACAGTTTATATGTTGAATGTTACTAGGTTTTGGCCTGAAAGATTTGGAAGATGGTCCCCCCATCGCCATAAAGTCAGAGGGCCGCAACAAGAAAGTGAATTAGTCTCGCTGAAGATTGAAGATGAGATGCATTAAACCGAATGCCGGTATCTGTATTTTCCTCGGAAGAGCTGCATCACCTTACATTCCCAATTCCAAAAATGTGAGAGAACCAGCTAAATGCTGAAAGCGATTAGTTGCCCACTTGCCCTCATGAGTTGCTTCACAATATAATTACAACATTATTTCTCTGCAAGCTTCTATTTTAAATGATGCCGCTGATCATGCAGCCACGAAGTATGCCAATTCTACACAGAAATCCAATTGTACACGGATTATGCCTGAATTCTGTGCTAGGAAGTTATAGTCGAGTTCAGGAAACAACTTGTGCATTGCCTTTGCTTCATGTAAATAGCTGGTAGGAAATAGTATACTTTGTTGTGGTGGGGATCCTCTTCATCATGTTGTCATGTCCTTGTTTCGGACTGGTTTCAATGATTTCAGGGATTCAGTAATCAATAGATTGATTTGGGAACAACGTTCATTTGCTTCACTTCTACTTTTTGTGTCGCGGTGCTTCGGTTCTAATTGGAACCACGTCCTTTTTTTTCTTTGGTCAGCAGAAAGTAAAGGAATTTTATTGCAAAAATAAAGAATAACCAACATTATGGTTAAGCATCAGACATCTTAACTAAGTTGGCACCTTTGGTGTCAACAAATCACTTGCCAAGCACCCACAGGGCATAGCAAACAACTAGCAACAAAAAGTTATCCAACTATTTGACAAGAAAACAACACCTACAAGGTAAACATTACTTTTGGCAGCCCAACCTCCTAAAGCACAACAGAAAATTAGCAGACCAACAAAACCCAATTTGCATCACCAATTTTCGTAAAATCAAACCCAAACTAAACTGAACCAAAGTAGTATAGTCGTGGTGTAAAATACGAGTTGAGAGAAAGATGCACCTCCACGGCTTAACAGTCACCTATACCTCACCGTAGGCAAATTATACAAGAAGGCAGAGCACTTCCTCTCCATGAATACACAAAACAACAGGAAGCAACAAGAAGTATTCGCCATATTTCCTTGGCTACATGATTCCTTTTCTTGAACTTGACCCCTCTTCACCATGCTAGAAGATCATGCTAGGGAATTAAAGTGACTAAATTACCCATTTTGACTATTAGTCGATTTGTATCATTTCACCCTCCTCAATTGTATTCAAGTAAATTGTGTGATTCCTAATTCAATCTAAACCATGCATGCAGTGAGTAAAGTAATAGAGAACGCACGATATGTAGGGGTTCGTCCAAACTTGGATAATACATCAATTTGGGGTACGTCTTTTCTTCTCAAGCTATATGCTTGAGGGCTTCTACTAGATCTTTCTTGTTCTCGGTTACAAGAGATAAAACCATATACATGACTAATTATACGTAGGCTAGTCTTTTGGAGTTTCAGCACAACCCATTTAGTTTAGTTTAATGGGCCTATTAAGTCGGTTTGTATCATTTCACCCTCCTCAATTGTATTCAAGTAAATTGTGTGATTCCTAATTCAATCAAAATCATGCATGCAGTGAGCAAAGTAATAGAGAACGCACAATATATAAAGGTTCGTCTAAACTTGGATAATACATCAATTTGGGATACGTCCTCTCAAGCTATATGCTTGAGGGATTCCACTAGATCTTTATTGTTCTCGGTTACAAGGGATAAAACCATATACAAGACTAATTATATGTAGGCTAGTCTAACCTCTTTCTTACTTCAATGGTGCAAGAGCTTGTGAGATTTATGACGCCATCTGATTATTATTCGGTCCGAGACAGCTTTATGAGCTTTGATCGAGTCTGGACTGGACTTTGACCCAATTTCATTTGTGACTACAAAACACAGTGTTTTGGGCTTCTTAAGCACAAAACACTGTGTTTTGATTCTTTTCTTTTACTATAGCAAAGTGCTGCGTTTTCGGCTTACCAGAGATGAAGTGATGAGTTTTGATCATCACTCTTCTTCTCCTCTGCAAAAGCCTCACCCGAGGCATTTGTTCTTCATGTTCTCCGACCATCTCTTAGCGGAAGCAAAATCAAAGAAAAACAAACAACAATTTGGTGGAAATAAATCGAAGAACACTTCGATAACAAGAGAAGTCGAAACAGGAAATCCAATACAAAATCAAAGCGTGTAACAAATCTCAAACGAGATCAAACAGATGGAGTATGGACTCCTATAGAGCTAAACTTCAATCAACTTTCCTTGCTTTCTAGATGCAAGGGGGTAAACCTATCTCTTCTTCCTTGCTTAATGGTGCAAGGATTAAACCCTATCAATCTTTAGATAAACAAATGCCTATTCCTTGAATCATGCATCCTTAACCTATATTCAAGAAAAGTTATACTCAAATGGAGTTAGTGATTGATACTCCGGGAAAAATCTCCTAGAGTGATCACCAAAGTCTTGAAGAGAACCGGATCCGAGAAGTCCGGCTGGAAGTGGATCCGGTCGGCTCGGGGGAGGAGTGTGCTTGATGATCTGGATGGCCTGAAATGGACGAACAAACTCGTCAGAGGGTACCCCGAGGTGTTAGCTAGGGAAAACCGCTCCGATGCTTAAGTCAGCAGGTGTGGAAGAAGGTGAAGGCCCTTAGCAAGGGATTGCCGAGCGGGTTACCCGAGGGGATTTCCCGAGCAGGTTACCCGAGCGGGTTTCCGAGGGGACAAGAGGCAATCCGGGAATGGAGTCCCGAGCAGGCTTCCGGGAAGGTCTTCCGAGGAAGTCCACCGAGCAGGGCTCCGAGCTCGCCAAGGGGGAAAGGAAAACGCCAAAGGGAAAATGTGGGAAAAGGAGAACATACCTTAAACCTTGGATGAGACCCCTATTTATAGGGGTTGGAGATGAAAAAATTACCAGAATGCCACTGGTTGTACGGACACCCGGACAGGCCACCGAGCAGGCACTCGAGCGAGCGACCCCGGGCAGGTTACCCGAGCGGGCAACAAAGTGGAAAATGATATGGCCTGAGGAGGCCATTGACTTCTTCATTGGACCCCGAGCGAGCTCCCCGGGCAGGTTCCCCAAGCGAGCATCCCGGGTAGGCAAGTGTGATGAAGCATGAGCGGTGAAGTGAGGCACGAGTCACAAGTGAGTCACTGAGTTGACTCAGAGAGTACCCCGAGTAGGTTTCCCGAGGGGGTTTCCCGAGGGGGCATCCCCGAGTGAGCAAGAGAGTGTCCATGACTTCAAATGATGGATAGGATGCTAGAGGCCAATCCTAGCCTGAACCCCGAGCGGGCAACCCCGAG